>CAUYRT010013730.1:0-40792 GCA_963574885.1 Lepilemur ruficaudatus
AGCAGTATTCTAGGAATGTTCTGGAAGGGTCATCACATGTAACAATATAGTATAGAAATGGTTCACCTTTATGTTGTGACAGCAAAGAAAGGCAGTTTTGAGACGATTTCTTTTCTGATGCACTTTTAATTCACGCAGAACCTACCTATCCAGCTTCTTTACCTTGCCAATTTGTTTCAAATGGTCCAATATTGTTGCAACAGTGATGTCAAACCTTGCTGCTAATTCATGTATACGTTAAGATGGATTCACTTCCACTACAGCTTTCAGCTTGTGATTATCCACCTTGGTCTCGGATCGCCCACATGACTCATTTTCAAGATTAAGATCACCAAAACGGAACTTCTCAAACCATTGACGTACTGTGCATCCAATAGCGACATCCTTCCCAAACACTTGTTGATATTTTGAGCTGTCTGTGCTGCATCAGTTCCATGACAGAACTCATATTAAAAAATAACACGGATTTTTGACTTCTCCATGGTTTCGTAATTGCTCTAAAAAAAAATCTGGAAGATAATCAAAAGCCAAAATGTGCATTTGAAGGACTGAGGATGTACCTTCACAATAAAAATAAAACAAGAAGTGTCAAAGTGAAATGTCAGAGATATTAGCTGTCAAACTTAGTGCTTAAGGAAATTGGACATTTCATACTTAATAAACTAATAGAAACAGAGTTTAGGAAACTTGTTGTGCTTGTAATTACTGCTATCTTTACATTTCCTATAAGCCTCCACCCATCTGGGCCTGCCCTGCCCTCCTACACTCGGTTCTGTTCAGGGAAGGGTCAGTCCCTGTTGCACACTGATCTGCCTTTTATACCTCCCTTTGGAAAGCCAAGTTCACTGGAGAGTTGCCTTGGCAGCCCACATTTGTTTACTCAAATAGCCAACTTTGTTTTTTTAACAGCAAGATAAATTGGTAATGATGTTTTGAAGAGTTTATAATTCAGTCTTTTTAATGCCTCTTGAGCTACACATTCTTTCTGAACATGGGATCATACCTCAGTTTTTTCTGAACTTTTAAAAAGTCTAAAAATACAGATCTTATGGTGCCCAATCACCTCATCCACCACCTTCACTTAGGTTTTGCTCTTATGAAATTCTGGCCACCTTGTCATGCTTATATAAGACTCTGATCGCCTCACAAGGAGCCTTTCATGCTTAATGTCAAAGAGGCAATTTCTCTTAACTGTCATTGAAGTGAGTCAAATATATTTACTGGCAGTTTGCAAATTGAGACTACTAGGAAGATCCTCATC
This sequence comes from Lepilemur ruficaudatus, assembly GCA_963574885.1. Lineage (NCBI taxonomy): Eukaryota > Metazoa > Chordata > Mammalia > Primates > Lepilemuridae > Lepilemur > Lepilemur ruficaudatus. The sequence continues at coordinate 1,262 of CAUYRT010013730.1, forward strand.
TACTGTGTCTTTAAGTTAGTGTGTTTTAAACATTTTTAAATAAGTTGGCTTTTTTAAAGGAACGCTGATGTATACTACCCTAGTGCATGTCCATCTCATTCACACTTCGGAAGAAATGTGTACAGTAGACATATTCATGTCGGTGATTGTTTTTACATATAAATCCTTATTAGCCATTCATTATTTGCAAATTTTATCTATTTGTAGCTATATCTAGTCTTTCTTCCTTTCCTCTTCCCTCCTTTCTTTCTTCACCTAATATTTAAAAAGTACCTTTAGGCACTATACTAGGTATTAAGGCGACAAAAATGAATAAAATGCAAGCCCTGCTCTAAGAAAAAAAAAATCTGTAGCTGAAACACTAATGAAATAGTACCATTTTGAGCCAAATGCTATAACTTACAGAAGTAAATCCTTTTAAGGTAAAGATTTGGTCCTTCAGAAGAACCCAGACTTGTGCCCATACCAGAGTAGGGAAATGGCTGCCCACCTCCCAGGGACATGATGGGTGCTCAGCAAATACTGGCTGAGTGTTGAGCAGGGATCCTTCAGGCTCAGGGATGCCTTTGGACATCACTGTCGTCTGAGATTTTGCCATTCTGATCATATGTCCATCTCATCAGACTGAGTTTCCTGACCCGAGTTAGTCTTGCCATCTTGCTCACTGCCACCCTGCACCTAAAAACATAATTACACCCTAATTGGAATTTGTCAGTTTGTCTGTATCATATAGAAGCCTTGGGCATGTAGCATTCTACTCTCATCTCCCACACTCCTATTGGCAATCTTAATTATTTGCCAACTTTGAAAGCCTCACCTTTGTGAGGTGAGTTAGAGCAAACCGAATTGCCAGACCCTGGGTTGTCAGATTCTTGTGATTGTACACAGGTCTCCTCTTGGGCTCTGGCATCAGACTGACCCGCATCTGAGTGACAAGGACAAGTTGTTTTACTTCCCTGGGCCTGTGTGTCCTCATCTGTAAAGGGCAGATAATAGTACGTAACTCATGGGTTATTTTGAGGACTAACTAAATGAATGAATAAAGAGCTAGCTTCATTGCCTGACATGTGGTCATTGTTTGCTCTGCACCGTAGCTGTTTTATAACATCTTTTTCTGAGTCCGCCCAAGCTGACCGACAGGAAAGCCCCCATCATCCCTTCCTTCATGCCCACTCGTTCTTCCTATCCTCTGAGGCACTTAAACTTACACCAACAACTTTCCTTTTACTTTTTAATTTTAACCCTCTAATATTCTCTTCCTCTTTCTTGGTTTTAGAAAAAAAAGAAAGTTCCTGGTCGTCAAAGATGATGTAGTATTTTTTTCCCCCATTTTAGCTGCTTGAGGAGTATTTATTTTGTCTGAAATTCTCCTTTACATTATTTTTTTTGCATCCCATCAGAACCTTTTAACCATTTGTACCTAAATTTTCTCTAATGGATTAAACCTAGCTTTCATTGGCTTCAAGGTGCACCACATAGATATTTCTCCTCTCTTCATTGTTTTGTTGTTTGCTCATTCATTCATTCCTTTATCCATCTAGCATTTCTTGAGTGCCTACTATTTGCTAAGCACTGTAGCAGTACAACAAAAATACAAAGGATCCTTACCCTTCACTCACATTGGTGGTTTGTTGGTAAGCACATTAGGAGTGAAATCAAAGCCTTGTAGAAACTTGTCCTTCAAAAACGTGGCAAGTTTATGACAAAGGATTCATTTGTTTGGACATACTGTAGCTTTGCTGTTTTGACCTGCAACAAATAACATTCTTGTAGCACTGCTAAGCAAAGGAATGCATCAAGGATATCTCATCCAGAGAGTTCAAATTATTCCTGACTCAGTTCCTCAAAGACGTATTTAGAATAAGGAAAAGAAATATGGCAGAAAGTGTTTAAGGAAGTACAATAACAACAAAAATTAAAACTAAAATCATTTTTGAGTGATTTAAAGCTACTAACATTTTACTGATACAAGCTGTCAATAGCATGACTTTTGAACCAAAATGTTTGTTTCTACTTAATGGATGTAATACACTTCAGTTTACTGTATAAACTCTGAATTAAATGGCATCAGTCTTCTGGCATCATAGCGTCCACATCTTTAAGTCAAGTGGATTTGACCAGATTTGTAATTTCTCTTCCAGCTTTAACATTCTTTAATTCTAAGAATTAACACTGCTTTTACACAGAAACTGATGCAGACATGTAAAATTAATAGTAGCAAGGAGAACATTTTTCAAGAAACGCGTGTCTGAATCAAGCACCCCAAGAAGGTGGCAGCGTCAGATATAGGGAGGCAGGCTCCTTGTTTTCATTTCATTGTAATTCTAAACTTACACCTGTCAGGGTCAGGATTGGAACCACTATTTGCAGTGTTACATTTCTTTCTTTAATGGTATCAGGAACTTCATGGCTATCCTTAACTGATAATAGGTTGGTAGTGATTGCCAGTATCCAAGAGTCTGAAATTCAGTTAAGTCCTCACTTAATATCATCAGCAGGTCCTTGGAAACTATGACTTTAAGTAAAGTAACGTATAGTGAAACCAATTTTTCCATAGGCTAATTGATATAAACTAGAGTTAAGCACCTACAGCGTATTTCTGTCAAAAAAAAATCACCAAACTTCCAAATAAAGACCCCAAACCCCTTTAACATTAAACATTAAAATATATGTGAGCTATACATCCATTTTAGAAAGATTAATAAAAACAAATGAGATAATTCTTTATCCAATTTTTGGTGAATTAGTGAGTGACTGCAGTCATAGTGGTGGTGGACTAAAGCAAGGAGTAAATATCTGCAAAGCAAAAACTGTAAGGAGCATCTCTTCCCACCACGCAGTTCAAACCCAGTAACAAGTCTGGGTAGCTCCTTGTGTGCTTTTATACTTCATCAGTTACTGTCATGCATCTATATCAGTATAGTATTTTTGTTTGTTTGTTTTGCAAATTTTTATTATGCAATAGTTTGTATTTATTCTCCCACCTGCTTATTTCAGTTCAGGGTCAGAGGTGGCCTATCCCAGCAGTTCAGGGACGAGAACAATCCTGGCCAGGACGCCATCCCATGACAGGGTGCACCTGCACCCACTCTCACTGACACGGGGACCATTTAGACATGCCAGTTCACCTGACGTGCACATGTTTGGGATGTGAGGGGGGCTGGAGTACCTGAAGAAAACCCATGCAGATGTGGGAAGAATGTGCAAACTCCCCACAGACAGTGGCCCATGGCAGAAATTGGTGTCTTTTTCCTCCCTCATCTGTGTTATAACAAACTGATGTTTAACAAAACAGTGTCATTCAAGGACCTGCTATACTGTAGCAAAGAGGCATGCAGCACCACTGTAGGAGGCACGGTCCACATTGTGTTCTACGTGGAATTTACATGGTATCCATTCATAACAAAGAATGAATGGTGTACCCCACGGTCGTGCCACATTTTGGCCCTACGAGCAAGCGTCTTTTCCCCAGAATGAACAGAGGGTTTACTGTGTAGTTGCTGTCGACCAGCTGTAATGTACAGGCCGTGTCCTTTGCCGTTATTTGTCACTTTCTCTTCAATGGTAATTTTCCCCTGTGGATTAGAAAGCATGTTTGGATCACAGTAAGATCATAATGCTAAAAATTTATGAACATAAAACCACCTTTTTCTCCATGGTTGCCTCGAGTGATGTACTAAAGCTTTCCAAACAAACTTGTAAACCCCCACCTTTCTATGACTACTGTTTTTCTAATCTCTGTTCCGCTCTTGATTGAAATGTTTGCCTTGATGACATACATTTCTCTTAGGAAAAGTCTAAAATTAATATACATGGATATAGGACTGCCTTCCAAACTTTAATGCTCTCTATTTCTGAACTAGAAGATGGTATTTTGAGAACGTTTAGCAAGTACCAGTATTTTGGAAAATTTTTAATACTGTCAGAGTAAATTTCTTCACGCTATCATTTCTCTGTTAATATGGCAGTCTCGATGAGAGTGAAGGAGGAAGGAACAAGGGCATTGATTGATGCTTCGTTTAGCAAATATTTATTGAACTCCATACTAAATGTCCTGATAGTCCCTACACTGTGTACATAAAGGAAACAGGGCTCAGCTCTACAGCTCCCTTCTGTTGAGGAGCAGGATTGAGATAAGCCAGACCATAGCATGGGAGAGTGGTCCCAAGTCAGGGAAGCACTGGAGCATCCCACTCCCAGGTGGCACCGCCAGTCTGCCTTCTAATGCACGTTCTGTGTTCTTGTTTAAACATACCAGCCTTTGTTTGAAATTCCCTTCCATTGCAAAGCAGAGGTAGGTTAAAGCTGTAATTTAGTTTTTATCCGATTGTTTAAATTTGAATAAAGATACAACCACTTTCTTTAAGGGTAAAGAGCTCAAGGTCTATGGAAAAACTCCTTTTTTTTTTTTTTTTTTTTTTTTTTTTACGGGACCAGAAAACATAAAGGCACAAAGGTGCTAAGACTCCCAAGTTTCAAGAAATTTAATCCCCAGGGATGCTCACTCTGGGAAGTTCTGAGAATGCTTTTAATTTATCTATTTCCCATCATAATCCATTTGGTGTCATGATCTAAAAATTCTTATGACTGAAAAATGAGTTCACAACTTAGAACTTTGTGTCAGAAAAACTAATGTGGCTATGAGAGTCTCTCCTTCCTCCATCATCCCCTTGGTCATGGGATAGAAAAAATGATGACCTTTTCAGCCATATAATTACAAATTTTTAAATGAGCCATTTAGAATTTCTCTTTTAAGGATACAAATTAGTAATCAGTTGCTTCACAGTTTGCTACAGACCCATGAGGTTGTATTAAATATGTGTAATGAAAGGTTATGATAATGACAAAGTAGAAAATTATAGCATAAATCACATTTTGCTTTTTAAAAGATAGCAAATTAAATATGCAAGTATTGCCAGCTAAGATTCACAAAAGATGCTGTCTTAAAATATTTATGTTAAACACGGACATATTTCACCTATTAATTGCAGTCAAGGTTCAATTTTAGATTATAAGATTTGTGTGTGGAGGGGACAAATGTGTTCTATTTTTCCTAGTGACTTATGCACTATTACGATATTTGTGCTTAAAGGGTGTCCAGGTAAAATAAAAATCCATTTATTATTCCAGCTATATTCTCTACTTCCCATCTTACCAGTCCATGCCTAACAGTATTCAAGCAGTGCCATACTTTTGCTATCCCCATATCAAGTTCCTGTGTTTAAATGTGATTATCTTTTAAATTCTGCATTTAATTCAGACGGTTTGCTTTATTTATATCACTAAGCATGCTTTTCTTACCTTACCATTTTTATTCCTTTTTTCCTCTAGTAATCCTTTTATCACCTTTTAAAGTTATTTTAGAAGACTGATAGTAAGCTAATAACTCCAGTAATTTCTTTTGCCTGTCACCATTGCTACTTTCCTTTTTTTTTCCCCCTGTAAAATAATATTATCAGTGGCTAGCAGAGGACAGTTAAACATCTTTCCAGATTCTGCTAACAGAGGACAGTTTGAACATTTCAAATAGTGTGTAGGTAAACATAATATGGGTATTTCTCCAACACATGCATTTTTTAGTCAATTAACTAAGCATATCCAAATTCCTGGATGTTTGTCATCATGTAGAGAAAAAAATGTCTAAATGTAGCACTGAGTATTTTACTTTCTATCATGTTGTAAGTGATGTACTTTTTTTTTAAGGAAGGATAAGAAATCCATAAGAGTAAATATTATGTGAACATTTAAGAACATGCACTGATCATGGGCGTGCAATAGAAATATATAATGAAATTTGGAGTGTTTCTGAGTCTCACATTGAGGTGACTAATAAAAGTTCATGAACAAATGCTCTCAGTCATTAATGATTAATGGTTACCAGCCTACTCTTCACTGAAAGCCTACCAGATTCAATTATGCTTCAGAATTCATTTTTTTTCAAAGTTGGACTTTATTTTGTATGTTACTACTTACACATGTAGTCATGTTAAGGTAACCATGAAATAGCATGATCGATAGATTTTTAACTATGACTAATACTATGGTAGAGCTGAGAAATGTAAATCTGCGGAAGACTGGAGGATTTGGGGAAGATATTGAAGCGTGTTCCGGTCTGTTCATCTTTGGAAGAAACATGCCGTCCGTGTGTCTTCGCAGGGGAGGAGCTGTGCTCGGGCCTCAAGCGAGGCTGCACCTTGGAGTGTCCCTTCGGTTTCCTCACCGATGCCCACAACTGTGAGATCTGCCAGTGCCGCCCACGGCCCAAGAGGTGCAGACCCATAATCTGTGACAAGTATTGTCCACTCGGATACCTGTACGTATTTCCTAACCCAGAAAATCTATTTTTTTTGAAGCGTAATTCAGTGAAGCATCCATACCCTTTTTGTTAGCCTTTGTGTGTTTGTGAATGAATCAACGATTCACTGAGTCCAGAATATCTGTACTTGTTTTGTTAGGTGATTCAGAAGGCAGGGAAAGGATTGTTTCTCCAAAGATAAGAATCAAGTTTTATTCTCATTTTTTTTATGGAGATGGGCCAGACACACCCTTTGTGCCTGTTACATGAGACTTCTCCATAGCAAGGTCCTTTAGACACTGCCAGAGGGTCTGAGGGATGGTATCGTCATGAGGTCCCAGTGCTGTATGTGCTACAACTTTTCACAACTGTCCCAGGAAACTATTTTGTGATCATTTATTTAAGCAATTCTTTAAGATTGGTCGACAGCTACTCATTTGCAATACAGAGAGCGTCGTTACCCACCATGCCTAGATGTCTTATCTTGGAGCTAGTCGGCATTTATAGTATTTTTTCTTTAGCAGTATAGATTTTACGAATTTTCTTGGAGATAAAGACCATGACTTATATTTTTAAATATCCTTTCTTTAGTGAAACCCCATGAAAATCTACATTATTCCAGGGGAAATAGACATTTCACACATTCATTTCTTCAGTGTCTGTATTAGCATCTATTTCTGCCCTTATATCAAGCTGGTCTCTTAAAAAAAATCATCTTTCAGAATCTTGCTTTAGCATTTTTTTCTCTGTTCCATTTCAATCTTTCTATCATTCCAACTGGCTATATTTAGGTAGTGCTAGGAATTATAAGGGACTAAGATTCATCATCTCTTGCCCATCTTCTTTCATTCCTCATTTCTATTCTTCCTTTTGAAGATTCTAGTTTTGGGTGTGGTCTTAATTCTAATCTTAATTGGATGATTAATTTGGGAACATTATTCTTAAAAGTTCTGCAAACAAATCACCATTGCTTTGAATCCTAAAATATGAATGTGATACCGATAAAAGTATTGTCATTTCTTAGCCTAACTTCTGATGTAAAATGAAGTACAATTATCACAATAGTAGCCACAACTGCTTGCTACAGTGTTATGACATTTTAGAATCAAGGTTGCATTCAAACCCAGCCCTCATCTTGGAGAGACATTTCTTAAAGGAATATAGATTTCACTTTGTATTACTGTCAGTAGGCACATTCAGGGAGGACCCAGTTGACCACCACAAACAACTGAGTATTGTACTGTGTTTTAAGGACAGCCTCCGATAAAGAAATCTTGGCTGGACACCTTATGGGAGTGTCAGGATGGAGGCAGCCGTTGGTGCCCCTTGGATGCACCTGCCGAGTGGACCGTTACTTTATGCATGCAGCAGGTGCCTACAGAAGGAATGGTTGGATGGAAGGATAGATGGATGGAAAGAAACAAATGAGCAAACAAATCAGTCAAAGCCTTGGTAGATCTTAAAAATGACACAGTATGTGACATGAGTGTGAATAATTCATTTAATTTATTGTTCTCATTACATTGAAATAAGTAGACTCTAGTGTACAGTTCTCATTTCGTGTAGCAAAATGCAGTTTGTCACTTGGGCAGTCGTCACTTGTCACGGGTTTCCTACAGGGCTGTCTTCTTTTAGAACCGCTTCATTTGTCCAAGATGAAAAAGAACAAGATTTCTTTTTTTTAGTTGAACACCACTGTTGGCAATTAGTGTTACGAACCATGAAAAGAAATAGAGTAGCCTCTGCTTCTCTGAGACCCAGGAAGCCAGCCCGGGCAGAGCCGGTGCAGGAGATGCGAGCCAGGAGAGTCTTCAGTCTGGCCCTGCTGCTAGCGAGAGAAGGGCGGGCGGGTGAGTGAGCTTTGGGGACAGGCAGTGTTGTTCTCCTTTTAGAGGAAATAAGGAATTTGGGGTAAGAATTTTTTGGTCCAGAAAATCCTCCCATAAACTACTGTGATGTTTTTTACAAACACATATTTATTTACTTAATATCATCTTTCTGATTGGCAGAAAATTTAAGCACGCCAACTTATTAAAGGAAAAAAGTTTAGCCTTTTTGCATGTAGAATTTTAAAGCTGATACTCTTTTCTAACTAAACCTAATGAAGTAATTACTGGACATTGACTATAGGCTTTTCTTCTTTATCAACATCCTTCCCAGGTCTATGGGTCCTTAAGTTCTCCTTCTATCTTCTGTAAGTTTCAGTAGCTGTCTCATTAAAACTTTTACTGATTTCTGGAATTTCTCAGAGAACGTGGTCATGTGAAGGAGGCCGGAACCCTAACAAAAAAAATGTTGCCCCTAACGCTAGTCTCCAACATTGACCAACAATATTTCCTTCTACTTCTTATTCATGGAGTTGCATGTTCTTCTTTTTGTATTGTGGTGCACCACTCTTCCTAATTAAATCAACAGTGGTGTCACTGGGATTCCGACAGCCACATCCCAGAAGCACGTAAGTGCTTGGGCGGTTCTCAGCCTTGGTCACAGGTGGGTGGCGGTCATGGCTGCGGGGAGCTAATTACCCCTCACTATGAGAGTCTTTGAGAGCAGAAGTGAAGTCATTCTGCTTAATAGCAACATCACTTTATTAACCCTTGTTCTGAGCGCTTGGGCATCATTTGAGACTTCTTGATTTTCTGACCTCTGACAAAATTTTAATTACCCAGGAAGAATAAGCACGGCTGTGACATCTGTCGCTGTAAGAAATGTCCAGAGCTCCCATGCAGTAAAATCTGCCCTTTGGGTTTCCAGCAGGACAGTCACGGCTGTCTTATCTGCAAGTGCAGAGGTAAGTGTGAACACGCGGCCCTTCCCCCTCAAAGCAGCCAGGGACACCGAAACAAAGAGCAGAAGGACATGGTGTAAATGAAATGGTTTAAGTGGTTGCTGCCTACTCTGACACAAATGTCACTCTTTGTGGCACCGTCCCCTAAGACTCCCTTTTCCTTTCGTCTTAATGGAATAAAAGCCCAGAACAGAATTTAAAGTAAGCATATGGGGGACAAGTGCATGGACCAAATTAATCACTTCGTAGCTCTTCACTTTACTTATCTCAGGAACTTTAGCCTAAAGCACAGTTATCTCGACCTCTGTAGAGCCTCCCTCTATTCAGGACTGGGATTGATACAGTCGATACAGTAAAGCTTCCCATTTCAAAGCTCCTGAGCATGGGTATAGCTAAAAAGTCTGCTCATGCATTTCCTTCTAAAAGTTTTCCATGAGAATTTCGACTTTGGCTGGGTAAGCACATGCCAGCCTATACCTGTATATAAGCACAAATTCAGGTGTCCCTGCTGCCTCAAACTTCCTGCTCAGAGGGGACATTCCCAAAGCCACTGAGCAGGCAGCCCGGCTGCCGTTGCTGCCCTCACCCAGCTCTAGCCCCACCGCCTGTCCCAGTGCGTCATACTTGTCAGGATGATCCACAGATTAAGCAGTGAAAGATTCCTCAATTTTGTCCTATGATTTTTCAGAGTTGGACAGTTATCACCCTAATGGCATATATAAGGGGTCAAAGTAAACAAAAACCTAGTTACTGTTTCAATTGTTCTGCTGAACAAAAATGTATTAGTTGCCAGAGGCCCAGGATTTCCCCATTGAAAGAAGCTTCCAGAGTGATTATTCTGCATAAATTAAACATATGTGTAACATCCCTTTAAAAAAAATCAGTGCATGTTTATTGTACAAAATATTACAGTGGAAGGGGTAAAAAAAAGTCAGCTATCTTCTCACCAATAGGAGAGAAAGTATTTGCAGGTTTTTTCCTCTCTCTCTTCTTTTTTCAAAATTGAGAACATATTGACTTAAATTCTTTTCATGGACATTTCCCATGTCACTAACTGTCCTTTGTAGACGTACTTTTTGGTGGCTGGGTTCCAGTCCGCATAGGGACGCTGCAGGCTGTTTCTCCTGTGCAGTAGCTGCTTCTTTACCAGGCTGCCTTCTGTCTGTCCAGAGGTCCCTGCGTCAGCCGGGCCACCCGTGCTGTCAGGCACTTGTCTGTCCATGGATGGCCATCATCATAAAAATGAGGAGAGCTGGCATGATGGGTGCCGGGAATGCTACTGTCACAATGGACGGGAAATGTGTGCCCTGATCACCTGCCCGGTGCCTGCCTGTGGCAACCCTACCATTCATCCTGGACAGTGCTGCCCGTCATGTGCAGGTAAAAGCTGGCTGCCATCTGTGTGCTCCATAAGCAAATGACTTCTGCCTTGCAGGGCCTTAGGCACACCTGTAACTCTGGGGAGGACGCAGGGGACGACCCCTGGAACACTTTTCAGCTACAAAATCGGCCGAGCACTGTAAATGATGAGCCAAAGACCAGAGAAAATCCTAAAGCTCTAGAAACAATTCTCCTTATTTTTGAATGGTTTCCTCAATTATGTCGGTCTTTGAATGACATTTTTGTGAAGATTTGTGGGTTTGTGGACTTGCATTCCAGCTCTCCATTTTACTGATAGCATATTAAGGCTGACTGTGTTAGCTAATTTGAGGGGATTGGTGCTAGTTTTATTCCATAAAAGCTTATCAGGCATAAAGTAATACTTGAGAGGGAGAGAATTACCGAAGTCTGTGGCTGTTGCTCTTTTTTAAATTAATGGACATGTGGCACTCTTGACAAATGGAGAAATTTAGAGTGACCACACATCCAAACGTTTAAAATCATAATAGTGGTAATCAAGATAAGTTACTAGTAGAACAGAACAGAACAGATATGTAATTCATGGGGGTGTGAATTATGGTTGTCAGTAACAATAATTATTACCATAATACCTCATCTGGTGCCTTTTATCCAAAGAGCTCAACACAGTTTTATACCTATTATTTCTCCCTGTGTGCAGGCCACTTCGAGTTAGGGAAAAATATACTTAGACACAGAAAACAGACACAGAAAGATTAACTTTCTTACCCAAAGTAAAATAGTACATTGGCCAGAAAGCCAGGGAGAAATGAAGTCTCTGTGTTCTTGCATCAGATTTCTTTTAAAGATTAAATGAACTGTCAGATTTTGGAGTCATGATTGTTTTTCCTCTGGTCAGTCCTGATCCACTATCTCCCTGTGGATGAGTCTGCCTATGCAAAGGGTGTAGTCAGGAGCCTGAGGCCTGGTCCTTTGACAACAAGGCAAAATTGTCCATGGAGGGAAGTTGGCCTTGTCTGCCACAGCAGGAGAGTGGCTCAGTCCCTTTGAGTCCTAAGATCCTGCACATCTCAATACCTACAGTATCAAAGTGACAGGCAGCTCCTACACCCCTGTCGAGAACCAGATTACAATGCAGAAGAGATGACTTGGTTTTTGTTTCCCCATAGTTCAGTTAGATGCGCTCTGTACCAAAACTCTTGCCTTTTCTACGTATTTTGCTAGTTAAATGTGAAACACCACTAGAGTCCACTGCATCAGAAGGTAAATGAATAATTTTTAACGGTAGAACTCTGTTGACTCCTTAAAGAGGGGAAAAGTCATTTGTTCCTAGGAAGACCCATGCTTTGATTATAGGTGTGAGTGTGTAGAGTGTGAATTTGCACCTGGGTCTCTGCTAAACATGTCCTCAGGGAAGAAGTCTAAGAATCAGACTGGTGGAAATGCAAAGACATGACTCTGAACAGATATTAACTGACCAAAGAACTGAAAGTCAGTAGAACCAGAAGTATTTTTCTCTATTACAGAGTTATGGAAAGTTCTTATGTAAATACACATGGGGTTGTTGACATATTATGATGAGTATGTGAGTATCTGGATATGCACGTATAAAAGCACATTTACATATACATGGATGTGCAGAGGTATTTTTTTTCCCAAAAATCTTTAGTAGATTGCCACATGAGGATTCTTCTGATTAGAGCCCCCAGGGCTACTGCATTCACGGACTCCTACTTTACAGAATATTTTCTCCTTTCTTCCATTCAGGGGCCAGCTGTTTTTCTTCCTGGGCTAAGTGAGCAGCTCCCAAACTCTCCTGATAGATTATTTACCAAATGCTATTATCTCTCAGGTTGTTTTCCTCTCTTTTTCACCCTCTTCCTTTCACGTTTTCTTCTGCCTTGTCTCTCCGCCTCTTCTTGTGTTTTGCCTCAAGGCGCACAGTGTGGCGAAGGATTAGCAGGAAAGGATACCTGCAAACACACATCCTCTTTCTCCTGACCCCTGCCTGTCAGGGCAGTAGTTGTCAGTCCTTTCTAAACCTTGTCTGAAAGCAATAAGACAGGCATTTTCCAACATTAGTTTATCAGTGCTCTTTGGAACAACTTTTTCGTTCTCTGCAAACCACAAGAAATGCACTTTTATCATCTTGTTCCAGTTCTATTTGCATTCAGATTATCTTCCTTTCGGCTGTTCTTAAACTGGAAAGGTTGGTACACTTGCTTATGAATGTTAAGTCTTGCCTAATGTCAGTTTTTGGTGGTATGTCCACTTAGTCAAAGTTCCAGTCTTTACTAATTCCCTAGAGGTAAAGCTATATGGCAAGTTACCCCCTTACGTGGGGTGCCTTTCTGCCACTCATGCTGACCACCACTTAATAGCAGCAGCCCCAGTTCACTCTCAGGAGATTTCAGCTCTGAGCATGTCCATGTAAGATAGTGTAGTTCTCCTGGGGCGTGACTTCCACTGGGCTCCAAGCATGAGCTAGCCGTGACATTTGCAGGCTATTTCTCTGCAGGATTCAACACTGTCAACACCTTCTTGAAGTGCTTGTTGTAGTTGGATTACAGGAATGTGGTTAATATCTTCATACTTCTCATTTTGCCAGCACAACTTCAGGGCAACTCCCAGTACCTCTCCAGACATTTTCAACATTAAGTTCCCTTTCTATCAGTACCATCTCACCAAGAGACCAGAACCACCTCTCTCCTCTGGGAAAAGAACTCATAGTTATCATCAGCCTCTCAGCATTTGCCTCTCTAAATGATGCCATCACCAAACAAATGTTTAGTCTTAGGTGAGGGCTTGCAGACTGTTGATTCTGCGGGAGCATTCCTGCTTTGGTTGCTGGCAGCTGGCTTAGATTGGGGTGTGGCCTGCCTGACAGCAGGGCGTGTTTCCAAACATAAAAGTACTCAGGATCCCAGAAATAATGAAGTACATAGGGCATCTATCAGTTGGAAGCTTTATTTAATCTGGAGGCATATCCGTGATCCAAACTACATAGACTTGGGTTCCACAATCCCTTGTCTGCTTTTAATACACTGGGCCCTCATTTTAATACTCAAGAGTTTCCTCATATGTAAAACAGGATAATAGTACCTGCCCCACCAGGTCAGTGTGTAAGGAATAAATGAAATAACACACGTAAAGTGTGTAGCATGAAAATAATTGGACCATAGCAAGCATTCGGAAAATGAGAAATCTTTATCTCAGACAATTCCTACAGATTCACAGAGATGCCCAAAGAGGCCCCTGTTCTCTTTCTTTGGAGTGGGAGTCCCACCCTGTAATTTAATTCTCTTATTGAATTCTCTCATTACCATTGACAGACTCTCACTTCCTGAGATTAGCTCTTTTGCCGTTGCCTTCTATTTCTGTGCATAGAATATTTTCTTCTCGTCATTGTTCTCTTGATAAGAGTAGAGTGAGATACTGTTCAGCCAGTTCATCTTTTCTCTCCCTTAAGGCAAACAGCACCAGGTTCTTCAAAGGCGGAAAGACTGCCGATGAATGATGTCTTGCGTTTTGATTTTGTGTCATTCCCCAGATGACTTCGTGGTGCAGAAGCCAGAGCTCAGCACTCCCTCCATTTGCCACGCCCCCGGCGGGGAGTACTTTGTGGAAGGAGAAACGTGGAACATCGACTCCTGTACTCAGTGCACCTGCCACGGCGGGCGGGTGCTGTGCGAGACCGAGGTGTGCCCCCCGCTGCTCTGCCAGAACCCCTCGCGCACCCAGGACTCCTGCTGCCCACAGTGTCCAGGTAACCGGCACTGGGCCCCGTGTGTGCTTGGCAGGGAAGGACGCGGCTCTGGGTGTTGTCCCTCTGCAGGGCCTGCAGGTCAGGATGAGCCCCGTGTGGTGTCCTGCCAAACCCAGCATCCCACCAGGACATCTGGCAGCCTGCTTCCTAAATCTGTTCCTTTCCATCGACCACGTATTTTTGCAATCAGTATGCCTTGTACCCGAGATGACTTTGGGGAAAAAAAGCAGACAGTTTCTTTCTGCCATTTTTTTCCCCTTAACCCTGCATCTCAAACTCAGTATAACTGAGTTGAGACAGTCCCACGGCAGCAAATTGGCCCAGTGATTTTGCTAATGGGAACAGTCATCTTTGTCTTTAACAGATGTGTAGAACTGTTATTAATAAACAATAATGTAAGTGAAATTCCTTGAAAAATGTAAGGATGGTGAAAATGTTTTGAAATATGCATGATGCCACCCCCTCCAGCCTGTGATGATTAAGATGTTAAGATACGGAAGTATCAGGTGACTGGCACTGCACATACATAAGGAGCATTTTCTTTTTCATTTCTCGGATAATATGCTTAGTAGGTAAATTTGCAGTCATGAAACAAATGTGTTATAATGAAAATCTGTCAAGATTTTAAATATAAGTTACTATTTATAACTGCAGTAGTACTTCTGATTCGCACTAGAATGTGACTTTTTCAAAAGATATTTAATTTGAAATATAAAATTATGAGGTTGACAGAACTAGTTTTGTATTCTTGCATAGTCTCATTTTTCCAACTTAAAATCAATAACCATTTATTTTCTCACCATATATTCTTAGAACATTTCTGCTCAGCAAAACATAAACCCTTGTATTTTATTTCTTTTTTTATGCATTGGATTATCTAGTCAGCCGGCCAGAATCTCTTGTTCTGTCGTTATATACAGCATAGTCATGTCTAAATTTTTCACAGGTTCATGTTATTATAATAGTATTTTTCAATCTGTATCAGGTAAACTCATAGGGACAAACACATTATTTGCTGTTGTCATCATGGACCGCAGCTAAGGTAGCAGCATCTTTTCCTAATATAAGAAATAGTTCACGTGTGTTACCTTTTTAGGATACCTGTGACCCATTCCCCACTGTGTTACCACTGCCATTATTTTACGGAGATTCAAACCCTGCTGCTGTTTTCCTGTTAATGTATAGCCATGACTCTATTTACATCCTCCTGGTAGGAACCACCTTGAGTGGTCTCTTCATTAGTGATGATGAATTTATATCCATTTAGATATTCATTTTACAAATACTTACAGAATGCCTGAACTGAGCCTTGAGGACCCCAAGGTTAATGAAAACAGACACAATTCCTGTCCTGTGGAAAGAAGAGCCAAACAATCCAATACTAAGTAACTATTGATAAAGTAAGTTGAGTGCCTTGAAATGGAGGACCTGTGACCCAGGAAGCTAAAGCAGCAAATGCTGCTCGTGCCATTTGCGCTAGGATCAGAGTGATGAACCCAAGAGTTGATCAGGGAGGCCCAGAGTCACTGACAGCACGCCTGTCTGGGCTCAGAGGTTCAGCCCATGCCGAGGAGGAGAACGACGTGGCGCTGGAACTCTCACATGTGCTGAGGCTTTGGTTTCTCAGAACAGGGCGCCTTGATGGGAGTACGTGTGCGGAGGCCTGCGGGTTCTCCTGCAGAGCCAGGCGATGGCGGTGACGTTCCCACATCCCTTTCCATTTTTCTGAGGAATAAGCTCCCCCTTGTGTACCTGGCTCTGGGTGGCTTGTTTTTTCCTTTACTTGTAACTTGAGAGATACTTTGATGATGGCTCTCATCTTAAACATTAGGACTTTCTGTTTTGTGTATCAGTATTCCGAAGATTATTCTCACATCTGTGAATAAGAGCGTATCTAGAATCTGTCTTTTAAAATCAGTCTCCTACCCCATAATGGATATTTCTGGCCTTTCCCATTCATAGTTGTATTCCAGGGATAAAAAGATAAAAAGTCTTAAAATCCAAATCATCGGTTTCTTCGCAGGCAATTTCAACAGTAGCATTGCTAAGTAGTGTCTTACACATCTAGAAAAATACCATGTCTCATCTTAGGATACTTGCATTCTAAAATGGTCTAAAAATACTACATATGTGCAATAGAATAACAGCTTCAGGCAGGTTGCATCCCTCATGGTAATTCCATCTCTAGGATGCCTCGTCCTTCCCTCTCTCTGGCCTGGTTTAAAGCAAGGTCTGGTAAGGAAATGGGTTTGTGAAGAAAGTGAGCATTCCTGTGGGGGAAGCTGCTCCACCAGAGTACGAAAGGGAGAGGGTGAAATAGCACTGGTTTCTTCCCATACCTTTTAAATTTTTCTTTCCTTTATTTTTTTAGAGTTGAAAAAGAGCATAGCATAGAAGAGGGAGGTAGAAAATAAATAAAAAGAGTAAATGAACACTGATAAAGATAAAATAAAGGAGTAAATATTTGGAAACAAATATAAAGAAAGGGCGTAGGGCAGGGAAAATGCAAAGAGAGGCCCAAAGAAGGAAGACACTGTGGTTAAGATTCCAGGTGATCCAGGAGGTTTGGGGCCTCCTGCCTGGTAGAAGGAGACCCACAGCTCTGCCTCTGCCTCTGCCTCAGCTCTGGCCCTCCCTCCACTACTGCCAGCACATCCTCATGTCTCTGGGTCTTTCCAGGCCTCAGGAAGCAGCCTCCAGATTCCGGGGTGTTCATCTCTGCTGTCATTTCATAGCTTCATTGCTGTTGTCCCTGCTTGCTCTTCTAAATTTTTAGGCACAAGATTGGGCGTTGCTGGTAAGATCTAAGTTACTGTAACACACAGAAACCTTGTGGTGCTTTGCAAGGCCTCGTGTGGACAAGAGTGAGTTGTCCTTATTTCCAGCCAAAGCAAAAGTTGGCACCGTCAATCTCTCAAAGAAGAAATTATCCCTAGACAGATGTACCCCAAAAAGGTCATTGAGAAAAGTAATCCCAATCTTTAACCTGTGTGGATGGGATCTGTGGAATCCTACCTGAAACAGGACCTAGACCGTATTTGAAGCAGTGGAACCAGTGGCTGTTCATCTACTTGTGTCCGCTCCCTTTGGGACTAGTCATAGGAGATACAGTCACGCTGTTTAAAGGAGAGGATGTGGCCGATTCCATGACCCTAACGTCCCTCTGGCCCTCAGAGGCCCCACAGTGAAGCAACTGCCTTGGTCTCCAGAGAAGCTCTTCTTGTCAAATCCAACTCGTTGGCTGTAGGGTGTACTCATGAGGTGGGTGGAAGGAGAAAGTGGCAGTTAGAGCTGCTGCATCATGTAGTAACTACATGTCTCAGTTATTTCTGTTTCACGGCTGAAAAGTGCAGTTTGTGAAGTTGATTCTGAGAGGAGCATGTGGTAACCCTTTTGATCACATACCCCTTAAGAAAATGTGGTTATCATAGAGGTTTGCTAGGTAGGACTGTCATGGCTATTTCTAGACTCTGAGTGTCCAAACTAGAACTAACTTACGTTAACTTGTTTTCCTTTCTTATATCTCAATCAGATTTCTGCTTGAGGTTACAATTTTCATTAATGTCAGTGGGTACCAATGCTCAAAGAGGCAATATCTGGGTTTTCTGGTGATGTTCCTTTCTGTCACAAGTTGTAACTTGATCTGGGGACCCTCTGGTCTATGTCTTTACATAGCAAAGGCACAGATGACTTGCAGATGTTTTGTCTGTGGATGTATCCTTATGAGTGACTTAGGTTTCTCATCTTTCAGCCATTAATGTGACTGCTTGAACATTGGAATGTCACATATAGGTGTTTTTTGATATTCTGGTACAGCGAAAATCTGTCGGGGCATTTATTCATTAGGATTGCATATGGCTGCAAGTAAGAAAAAAACCAGCTATAATTTTTAAGTGAATGTTTATTTTACATACATTATAAGAAGTTTTGTAGCATAAGTTTATTAGTATGATTCGGTGGCTCAGTGAGGTCAAGGCCTTTCTCTGACAGGTATGTTAAGGATGTCACAGCTATATTCAATACACTCCCATTCAAGGCAGGAAGAATATGGAAGGGTAGTGTTATAGAACACATCCAGCCATCCTTTAGGAAAGTGAAAGCTTTCCCAGCAATGCCTTCATTAGCCATTAGGTCCCATTAGCTATAACTGGGTGACGTGGCCATGCTTAGCTGCAAGGGAACAGGATTGTCCAATTGACTTACATCCACTGTGATCCAAGTCCTGAGACCACCCCAAAAACATCAAGGATTTTATTCAGCTAAAGAAGAAGGGTAGAGTGGATAGTATAGAAACAACTAACAAAATCTCCATGAAAAATCTTTTTTGGTCTTCGTTATTTTGTTTTAAAATTCAAAACCCTGCCTGAATCAGACTTCATGATTTGTCACTGAGTCATTTTTTTAAGCAGGCACCCAAAGCCGTAGTGACGGTGTGTGCTTTTTATATGTCTTAGCGAAACTCACTGTGTTGCACAGTTGGTGGCCTGCAGCATCCTCCCTGCTGACCTGTATGTTCATTTTTCCAGATGAACCTCTTCAGTCTTCCTCACCTCATAATGACAGCGTGCCTAGTTACTGCAAAAATGACGAAGGGGATATATTCCTGGCAGCTGAGTCCTGGAAGCCTGACGTGTGTACCAGCTGCGTGTGCATGGATAGCGTCATTAGCTGTTACTCTGAGTCTTGCCCGTCCGTGTCCTGTGAAAGACCTGTTTTGAGAAAAGGCCAGTGTTGTCCCTACTGCATAGGTAAGACCAAGAAAAAAAATCCTTCATCTCTACCAGTGGCCACTAAATCTGCATTGATAGCCATTTGCCTAGATCAGTTCATATTTTAGAAATTGTTTTTTCTGGGTGACAGCCACACAGACCCAACGTAGTAACATTGAGCAGAGGAAAGGTGTGGAAGATGCGCTCCCAAGATGAGACACATTAACAATAAAGAAATGTTCCCTGAGAATGTCATGATGTTGTAACACTGTCATGTTCTATTGGGCTCCTTTACTGGTTCAGGATTTTCAGTATCAGAGCTCTCTTTCTCCACCCTGTTTATTTATAGTGGTCTTTTTCTCCCACATGGAAACACTATGTCCCATGTTAGAGTACACTTAGGGCATAAAGCTTGCTGCTGCCTTGAGATCAACTAAATAGGAAATATCAATTTGGTCTCCTAATCGTTCCTGTCTTCGAGCACTTAGTAGATTATGTTTAAACCACACAGTCATCCATGTTAATGGCCTAGACACACAAAGTGAGGCCCAAGTAACAGAAGAGCCCTCTCCTTCCTGTGACCCATGGTGATACATCTTGTGAGCAGAGGGCCAATGTATATTATTAGCCCCTAACATCCAAAACCGGTCCTGTGGACAGAAGCCAGATGCTGTTGCTGGGCCCAGAAGGCGAGGCTGAGACAGCTGGCAGATCTAATGAAGGACAGTCCCTGCTCCCGAGGCTCTCACTCTCTTTTATTGCTTTTGTGTCCAGTAAAGTTCATAAAGTCAAATGAAAGACAGTGGCACGTTTCGGCCCGATAGTGAGCCCATACTCAGATAGCAAATGAAAAATCATGCAAGCTTTGGTAATTGTGTATATTGTGCATTTATTGTTGGAGATTCTGCATGCTTTCGAAACACGAGTCATTGCGTATATTTGGAGTGGTACATGAGGAATAAAGATCTCTGGCCACAGAGCTCTGTGGCAGTTCCCACAGGTGACCTGCGGAATGGTGGCCATAACTCAAGTTCATGAGGACAGCTCCTTCTCTTTGTCTTGTGACCTCTGGCCGCTAGACGGGGCCTCTTTCTCTGAGCCTTTTATTGTGCATGTTGGTATAGAAGAGATGGAAAGATATTTTTAAAACAGTATCTGTTCTTAGGAAGTTTACACAGCTAGATTTTCTCAATGTAATGACCAAAGAGTGATAAAAGTTACATTTTGAAAGCTAGATTTTCTCCTTTTAATAGGGTGACCATCTGTATAATTTATTCCTCAAACCGTGATGCTTTGAGAGTGAAAGGGCAGCTGTTAAAAATTATGATGGGACAACAGTAAATAGACCAGGAGTGTCTGAAGCAAACTGGGACGTGGTAGCCCTACCTTTTAGTGGCTTGTATTGACTTCTCTGGACTACCCATAAATTTTATAGCTTCTAAATGGAGACAAAAGTGTATCAAGGAATACATCCAATTCAGTGCTACTTACCTTTTTGAAGAGCTGACCAAAATTCATACAAAAAGTGACACTGTCTTTGGTGAGATCTAAATGAAAAATTTAACTGGGCTACTATATCAGGCTGGGCAGGGGGAAAGTACCACCTATATCGCCAAATTTCCATATCAGAACTTCAACACTAAAAGAAACAGTTTAAAAGTCAACCAGGGGCACTTGAATCATGCTTGGGAAACCAGAGCCCGGGAGGCCTGAGAATTCCGTGTTACCTTGAGAGGAAAATACCTAGCAGCAGATCTCTCCTACGTTAAAGATTCTGATTGTTTTGTTTAGATGAAATTTCCTGTTGTGTTTTGTTACTTAATTGGTAAATTTGTAATTAGTAAATTACTCAACTGATAAATTCATTTTCATATGATAGACAATAATGTCTCTCAAAATCAGCTTGACAAATTAAAAATTATGGAAAGAAACCTGCGAATCATAGTATTCTATGTCCCTTTTTTTTTTTTTTTGCCTTTATACTTCCTATTCCAATTCCAGCATCATTTAGATTACTCATTCTCCTTTAGTGTAGGAGGAAAAGCCCAATTTGGCCCAAATTTGTGATTTTGATTTTAAGTTAGATTGCAAACACTTCTGCTAAATTATGGTTCATATAAGCTCATCGTGGTATAGTGAAAATTTTGTTTCCATCTCCCTTCCTCCACAACTACCCTGCCCCCAACATTGGTGCATGTACAATTGTATCATGTAAACCTATGATATGTCTCCAGGGGAACATGTTGGGGAGACTTAACACTTGATGAGCAGAAAGTGTGTGTGCCTTATTCACTCATTCATCTTCATGATTCCTGTGTGTTGTTGAAATAGTTGTTAAACCCCTCCTGTCTGCATCATATTGACTTTGCAAGTAGCCTTGTTAGAATGGACTTCATCCTTTCTTACCTCTTCCTGCTATGCCCATACATACAAAGTCAAGTTCAGTTCGTGACCCTGATATGGGGATTTCCTATCTGACTCTCCAGTTTGCTTTGGGGCTCGTTCTCTTACCAACTAAGAGATCCTGACTTGCAGTCAGCCTGGTGCCTGTGCGAGGGAGCCAAGGCAGTTACCAGCCATGCTTCAGTGGCAGAACCTTCATCACCATCCAGTGATCACCTAGCAAAGGAAGAAAACACACCATCGTGTGAGATGTCTTAAAGCAACTGATTGTTTTTCCAGTGGACACCAAGGACCGGTGCTTGCACTGTTTCCTGTTTTAGGCTTTCTTGGCTTTAACCCAGGTTGTCTATTCTCAGGATCCTGTGTACCTCCTCACTGTTAAAATGCACAGACCGCCTCTCCCCAGACTAGAGTGCAGACCTCTGCATGGCTGCAGGCCTCCTCCCTGGGTGAATGTTCTCCCTGTTAGTCAAATACAGATCTCTAAAAACTGCAAACCCACCACTAAGTGACCTCTTTTTCTTTAGTGGTCAAGAACAGAAGGTTCGCTTGCGTTCACCTTTGTGAAGTATCCTTTTTTCTTACCATAAGAGAAATGAGAAGTGATCCTACTCAAAGTAGTCATCTAATTACACATATTTGTGTTCCTTTCAGCTAAATTATCAAGTCACTAATGTGCAGTGATAATGCTTCTCTTTTGATGTGTGAAGACCTCATATTATGTGTGCTAATTTAATAGGATGTGTAATATAGACATAATTAATAGGATTGATGATTAATTTTGAAAAATGAACAGCTTTGTCTAATTACATATAATACTCATCATTAGGGAATTCATCCTTCTACTGGAAAGAAACTAAGTAGTAATTACCCAATCATTTTAATGGAACATCTTCTGATTCCCTAATTTTTTGTATTCTGGCTTCCCACGCAAATACACACAAACTTAGATTTTATTTTCGTAGGCTTTTCAACTGTAACAATGGCTTAGAGGATGAGGAACAAGACTCTAAAGATGACTTGAGTATGAATCAGGTGGAGATAATAGGTCTAGTGGGAATTCTCATGGGTGACAACAGATTTGATATGTGGTTCCTTGTAAACAGCAGATACTCCATTAGGACATACATACTTGGCCATGCAGGATGGGACTTGTTGAAAGCACCCATGGCCTTATCACTGACTACATGCTCCCTTGCCTTTCTTGAACCTTTCCAGAGCAAAAATTATTTCAGTGCTTCAGTGAGAGCTGTATTCTGTGACTCCCAGGAGGATGGCAAACAAGTAATCAGCAGCCTTTACATCACCCGGCTCTCACTGTGCCTGTGGGGACCTGCATCCCAGCCACATTACCCTTGCTCTGATGTTTGTGTCGGTGACACATTTGCCCACACTGAGTGCCAGACTGAAGCAGTTTCTGGAAGGGGGACCATGAGCCTTTAAGCAGAACTTTCCTATGTCCAAGGGTCTGTCATTCCTGGCCAAATATTACAAGGAAAGAGCACTGCTTTGATCATGAAGTCCTTCTTAGTTTAATTTATGGGATCTTCAAGCCCATGTCACTGCTTAGTCACACCTGTTGACCTTGGAACTCAAGATGCCCAGGTGTGTCCCCAGTCAAGCCAGTCTCAATGAACAGGACTGATCTTGAGTAAACAGTTCTTCTGTTGGCCAAGACATAAGTGTCACTTTGTACATAGAATATTGTATTGCAAACTATATTTGGCAAGTGTTTATTTATTTGTAACCATGTGTTATTTTAGAAGATACTTGAGATCAGATATTTAGAGTCATATTTGTTGGCTAGAAATCCCTGAGTCAGTGCATTTTTCTTGCTCAAGAAGTTTTTGAGCTGGGCCCGGTAGTTCATGCCTGTAGTCCTTGCTACTTGAGAGGCTGAGGTGGGAAGATCGCTTGGAGTTTGCAGGAGTTCAACATCAGCCTGGGCAATATAGCAAGACCCTCATCTCTTAAAAAAAAGTTTTTGTCAAAGGGTAGTTATTGTAGGATGATATTTGTTTGTGTTTATTATATATAATATAAATGCATATATTTACGTATTTCTATTTACATGTATTCATATTTATAATACATTATATAAAGTATATATAAAATAAGTATATCTATGATTTGTAACTTGCATGTGAACAAAAATATTCTGATTACATGCCTTCAAGTCATCTAGTTTTTTGTTTTTTTGAGCTAGGATCTTGCTCTGTTGCCCAGCCTAGAGTGCAGTGGTGTGATCATACGTCACTGCAACCTCCAACTCCCAGGCTCAAGTGATCCTCCTGGCTCAGCCTCTTGAGTAGCCAGGACTACAGGCTAGTATCTTTTGTGTCTTTAGGTATCACATGTCTTTAAGGAGCTGCAAAAATGAGTTCTACTCTAGGTAGACAGTACATTAAAAAGTGATTTTCTTATAGGTTGTACTTCAGATTAGAGGTTAGCTATTTTTTGTATTATATAATAATATATTTATTAATATTTGAAGTGGAGATTTCACAAGCTGGCTTGGCTTGTATTGTAACTATTTCTTCTCAGTTGTGCTGTGGCTATGTAGAGATCTTCTCTGTAGTGATCGTCAACTAGCAAATGATTAAGTAATATTTCTCCTTAATAGGGAGATATCTATACTTTATTTCAAGTGAATCTATTATACAGCATTCCTTTTGCTTGGATTTGTTTGTTTAAGGCCAACTGTATCAAAATTCCATCTTAAAGGTAGAGAGAGAGAGAGAGAGAGAGAGAATGAGAATCTCTTTGGAACATCTGTTGATCATTGTGTATTTAACTCAGCCCAAGAATCAAATATAGTAACTATTTAATTCAGCATTTTTAAGCTATACAACCCATGGAATTTAATATTATGCATTTTTAAACCATAATGTTATGATACTGATGTCTTCATTGGAACATTTTTCACAGCTGCTTCTCCAATGTATTTTCCTAAAATTAAAAATTTGTGCACATGGGAAAGATAACTTCCTTTGGAGCCAAAATGTTAAGATCACAGCTCTGTCACATTCTAGTTATATGTCTCAGTGATATGATGTACCCCTAGCTCAGTTTCCTCATCTGTAAGATGGGAATAACCATGTTGTCCTATGCATCACAAAGGTGCTATGAAAATTAAGTGACATAATGTACATATGTGAAAGTACTTTATAAATGGTAAACACAGCGTGAACATATATTGGTTCAGTGGAATTACGGCTCTTGTAACACAGATTGCAGCTGACTGAGTAACGGACATCTGCTGGACTGTAGTATCTCGCTGTCAAATGTAGCACCTGGCTCTCTGCAAGAGGAAGGCCTGGATATGACATCTCGATGAGCTCATGAAGCGTAAGAATATCTTAGATAATGCTTCCATGGTGTATCTCATCCTGCCTCTCTCATCTTAAAAAGACCATGGCTCCTTGGGTCACCTGACTGTAATGCAGGCGGGAACACCATGCTTTCTGTAGCTCAGCTGTGTTGTGACAGGGCTTTACCCACAGACCGCACTGTCCTTTGCTATTTCTGGCCATAGTCAGAAGTGAGAAAATGGGGGATGGGGGGCTCTTTTGTTTTTTGTTTACTTTAAGAGACTAGTCCCATTGAGGAGTCCATGAACTTATTATGCACGATCCCCTGTGATTCCTAGAAACAGAGTACGTGACATTTATAATCAACGCACACTCTCAAAGGGAAGAGACACCGTATACCTCTGGCACATTCTTCAGAACTTTCAGATACTGCGGCCCCTCCATCGAAGCCCAGCTTGTCACAGTTAGTGCTAAAAAGGAAAGGCAAGGGAAACAGGATGCTTTTCTGTGTATTGTTTAGAGGGCGTAAGAATAAAAGCATTCTGGTTGTTGTGCGCTGTACTAACTTTGTAACTGGTCTAAAGTTATCGTAACAAAAATAAGCAGTGTTTGGTTTCAGTTTGTTTGGGTCTTACCCTCCACCCTGGGAAGCATCCCATCGTGCTTCTCCTGTGAGCAGCTTTCTCTTCTCGCTTCGGTGTCCGTTTCAGGCCCCCGGCTGTATAAACAGCAGTCAAGTTCTAGTGAACTCGGGGAAACCTCTGAGCTCCAGCCCCACGTCCTCACCGTGGAGAGGGAAGACTGGCCCTGGTGTTTCCAGAGAGAGCTTTCGCATGTGCTTTCTCTTCTGATTCTGTCCAGGAGGCCAAACCTGCATGGTTGCTGGTGGGGAGGGAGACCCCTCATCCGATGAGAACCCTCTGGAGGCTGCTGGCAGAGGCTTCCTAACAGGAATTAGAGCCGTGACCAAACCAAATGAAACATCTCCTGTGGGGGCCCAGTGGCTTCCACCTCAAGGTTTTCTTAGCAAGATGCTATACACTGACTTTTACATCGGTCATTTCTTTTTAAGTCCTGAAGGAAATTGTGTTTTCCTTCTTATTTGGGCCACCTTGACCTTTCATTATTCCTGCCTGCCTTTTAGACTACGCTTACATGTTTCCAAACTGATTTCTGTGTGTAATGTCCACGTACCTGTAGATGCACCTTGGATCGTAAACTTTACTAGGAAATGAGACTGCATTTAAAGTTGAAAAGAAAATGTTTCCTTGAACTTATGTCCATGAAGTGCTTAATTGGCCCATAACAGATGCTTGATACAAGGATTAAGCTCTCTTCCTGAGAATTTGTGTCCTCTCTGCATGTAGAATCAGCCAAAAGTCACTGTATTTACCACTTTGGTGAGATTTCTGTTTGTGGAACTGGGAAAATTTATAATCCCTCTATTAACTTGGAGCCCTGTGCCATCAGCATGTTGAAGAAACCTGAAAGGCTCTTTTGAGCTTCATAAATAGACGTAGACTTCCCATCCCAAGAAATAGATGAAATAAAGTAAAGCAAACATGGACTTCTAAGAGGAGCCTTAAAACTATGGCCACATGTGCTTTTACAGCCATTAAGATAAGACATTATGTCCAGGAAGGAGTCAGCCTCCATGACAACACTTATCTTGGGTTTGTTTTTTTTTTTCCTTTTTATAAAGATGGATTAAGATCAAATGTTTTCTTTATTAGAAGCTAAAAGTTATAAGGTAAAATACTCAAGTTTTTAATAAATCAATGAACATTTTTGGCATTTTTAGCCAAAAGCCTTTAATCGTTTGCTGACAGAATTACTGTGTATTAAATCTCTGCTTCATTGCAGTTGTCTAGGCCACCTGCATTCATTTTTAGCAAGACTTCAGTTCCATGTTCACATTCTTGTACAGCAGGCCCGTGAGCCGGCATATTCAAAATCAGTCGTCATCCTCTGTGTCTGTGAGTTCGCAGTGGCCTGTACATTATTTGCTCAGATTCCTGTTTCATTGCAATTTCTGTTTAAGTCTCTTCTTTATGTTAAAAAAAAAAAAAAAAAAGTGAAGCTAGTTTCTCAACAAGGAGGTGCTCACATTCTATTTTTTGTGCAAGTGTGGAGGTTTATGCCCAGCATGTGCCCAATGATACAGAAACAAAAGTGACATACGGGCCAGGGATTTGGGTGTCTTGTTAGGCAACAGAAAGTAAAATGTGCGCTAGAAAGTGGTATTTTACCCCTTGGTGGGTGAGAGAAGAGCTCTGCGCTGCCTCCTTACCAGCACTTCCCAGCCTCACCCACATTGGCTGTGTCATGGGTGACACCTGGCTGCCTTTGCCACTCCCTTTTCTAAATCTCATGGCACCCACAACTGGACATGGTACCTTTTTGCACCTGCCTAAATGATTTCACTAACGGGTTTTCTTTCAATCCCTTGGACCTCAAACGTAAGAACCCAAACTGAAGTGTAATGGTATTAGGGCCTGCTGTTGGCCTGTCTTTTCCAAACATTTGGCACGTCCATTTGGATGTGGACTCGCACAAAGCCGATGAGACTCTCTAGATCCAGCAGCATCTCCCGGGGACAGGGGCCTCAAATGCCGTGTCCGCTGCTGTGTCTCAGTGTGTAGGACGGTGCTCTCAGGGGGCCCTCCATTTCGACGTGTAGAAGGAGCAAACGCCCTGCTGTAGTACTGTGTTGGAGTGTTTAGCAGTGGGACTTATTCAGAGATGATGAGCTCCGTCTAGCTTCTCAGCTACCAGGATCCCACAGCAGATTACTTTTCAGAACTCTAAATAGTACACAGGAGATTTGAAAGAACTGATGCAATTTCTAAAGCAGCCTAACTTCCTCCCAGGAAGTTACTCCCACACCAAGACTCTGACTTCATGACCACCAGAACCAGATTTAGAACCTGAAGCACCTCTACAAGCATCTCTACAATTTCCTAGGCAGAAATTGAAAACTGTAACGTGGGTTAGAGTAGATTTGGGTCTTTGTATCCATCTACAGAGGAAGGAGGGGAAAAAAATCTGGAGATGTTTTCTTTAAGGGGCTAATGTATATCCTGCATCATGGTCAGCTTCAGAGCAACGGCTATGCTACCACATCAGTGACTCCTGAGTTACTAAACTGGATCTTTCTAGAGCAGCAGTCCCCAACCTTTTTGGCACCAGGGACCGATTTCATGGAAGACAATTTTTCCACAGACGGGGTGGGAGGGCATGCCGGGGAGATGGTTTTGGGATGATTCAAGCACATTACTTTTATTGTGTAGTCAGACCTCTCTGCTAATGATAATCTGTATTTGCAGCCGCTCCCCAGCGCCAGCATCACCACCTCAGCTCCACCTCAGACCATTAGGCATTAGATTCTCATAAGGAGTGTGCAGCCTAGATCCCTCGCATGCGCAGTTTACAGTAGGGTTTGCACTCCTATGAGACTCTAGTTGCGCCACTGATCTGACAGAGGTGGAGCTTATGCGGTGATGCAGGTGATGTGGAGCAGCTGTAAATACAGAGGAAGCTTCGCTTGCACCTCACCAGTTCCTAACAGGCCACAACCTGGTACTGGTCCACGGGAGCAGGGGTTGGGGACTGCCGTTCTGAAGGAAGAAAACAGCACAATTCTAGCTTCCTCCTCCCCTCCATTAATTAGCTTTATGGGGATAATTAAAGTCGCTAAAGAGTGAAAACAAAGCCCAGCCTTTAGCAGCCTGTTAAGGCTTCTTTTATCTTGAAAAGAAGTGAGATAGCAAAGTTTGAATAGTTGAAGGAGTCAACTGGAAAGGAATTAACATTTCAAGGCCTTGCCGCTTCTCCCTCCTCTTATCATGTCAACCAGAATTGAGGAAAAATAGGAGAAAAAGAAACTCACGGCTGAATTCTCTAAACTCTACCACTGGCAGACATTGCATGTTTTTATTGTAATCATATGTGATGCAATAATGTTGCTCGTGTTTGAATCCTAAAAGATAAGGCTTGTGTCCGAGCACTCCGTGAGTGAGAGAGCCCCGTGGAGGACCGAGGGCTGAGCCCCTGACCCCGGTTGTTGATGACTATTGCAGAAGCAACTTTTCATCCTGGGAAGGAGGCCAAAAATCATTTCAAGCTGAATCTGATGGATAAGATAGAGGTCAGGGCTGAGGAAACTCAATACCAAAGCTGATCTAAACCAAGGTGTGACCACGAAATAGTAACTTTCTTCGTGTGTTTCTAAATTGGCCCTGGGTGGTGTCATCGCAAAAAGAAAACCCCAAAGCTTACGAAGACTGTGTGGAAGGGGATCACATTTGTTTGCATATATAAGTCCTGATGTGTTTGTTTTTAAAATAAACTTTATTATGTTAGTGTCATACATCATGTTTTCCTTGGAACATTCTCCTCTAATCCTCTTCCTCCGAGGAAGAGAGGGAGGGTGGTGAGGGGGAGAGAGAGAAGTGTTAAATGGAGATTTTGCTAAGGACGGTGAGTCCTCAGTAACCACTTCGTTATCTCCATTCCTTGATAGGACTGTGCCAGACGTATGATTCAGTCAGTTGAAGGATATATTACCTTTGAAGACAAAGATAAATCTGAGCCTATGTTTCAGAGTGAACAGTAATGGCTTCTGTTGGTGTGGCAAGTAGCCAGCCCTCAGGTTATCCTGCTGGGCATGGGGCAGGCAGAAGGCAGGTGGGGACTGTGAGCCAGACCCCCCGGGTCCTGTCCTCACCCTGCCACTTATCTTGAACAAGTGACTTAATCTCTGTGTGCCTCAGTGTTCTGTGGAATTGAAACAATACCCTGTCCCATTGGGCTATGGAGATCAAATGGCACTGACTCGTATAAAATGCTTAGCCTGGTACACAGTGGGCATTTCAGTAAGTGGAAGTGATGATTATTATTAGGTGTTGAAGAATAAAACTTAATGCCGCGGTCAGCATAAGCAAACCAGCTGGAGTGATAAATATAGCAGTTAGAATTAAATGACACAACCCCGATAGCCAAGTATAAACTGTTTCGATTATTTTTAGTTGGATATTCCCAGTCTCTCTTTCTACATCCCTCTGCAGGCTGGCTGCTTAAAATGCTCTTATATGTCCTTCAGTTAGACGATGCTGTTTTCCCCAAAAGGCTGCAGTGACTTAGTTAATATATTTTTTAGAACCTCAAATTGCAGAGAAGAGCTACCATGTGTCCCTAGAAACCTAATGGCTTCTAAAACATCCCGATGGAGCTTTCTCAGATTAACCCCACTGTGCCACTGAAGGAGGTGGCACAGCTCGGGAAAGAAATGAGGACACTAAGGTCCATCAGTCAACTGAAATTCACTCTCTACTTGCAGGCCTCTGTTTAGATCGTTGGCCTTGCAGGTGAAATTTAATCAAAAGTAAAAAATTTTTATAAGCCCTCATTAACTAAAATCTAATATAATCTAATCTGGGCCAGATAGCAGCCACCCTGCCTGGTAAAAATTAGGGCTTTTCCAAAAACAAGAGTCCTTTATTTACTTCATATAGAATTTAAGCCATGTCTTAAGGTCAAATGTAACTTTGTTTTAAAGCATGTTTAAAGAAACAAAATTTGCCATTATGAAATGTATCCATATTGGGATTCAAACTGATTAAATGAGGAGACCTCATAGAAAACCATTCCGTGCAAGCAACAGCGGGAAGCCCTTCTCTGCTCTTGTCTCTGAAATGGAGCTCATCGTGGATCGGAGACTGGTCCATTTGGAGTAGCTCTCAAATCCAGCCCTGCCTTTCCCTCTCCACCACCTCTGCCTTTGCGTCCATCACCACCCCTTGGACAGCGTCCCCAACTTCCTTACCCCATGTGGACTTCCACATTGTCATATTCCAGAGGTCTCTTCTTAAAAGCAAAGCCAGCAAGTCCCCTCTCCTCCCTTCGTCCAGCCTTGACACATCTCCCTGTCCTTCTGACATGGCACCTCCCTTCGGCTTCTTCATCTTCTCCTACTCATCCCTCAAGGTAAAACTCACACATCAAATCCTGGGGGAAGCCTTCCCAATTCCCCAGGAGAGCTAGTGGTTCTGCCCTCCATGTTGTCCAGCTCCGTGTCTAGTTCATGTCAGACGTTCAGACACCAAGCTCCGGGCTTTGTCAGGGAGTTCCAGTCCCCAGGCCTGTCTCCACCACTTGGGTGCCGTCCTCTGGGTCAGGGTCATGCCTTGTTTGGCACTGATGATAAAAGTTGGTTAAATGAAGGAATGCCCTTATAATGTTAGCATATAATTACTATTTTAACCTCTTGACCTAATTTTAAAAAACAGTTTAACCTCATCAATATTGGTGGTATCATTAATTAATTAGATACGTTAAGACGTAATGCCTACATTTTTGAAAATCCAGACCAGGGTTTGGCCTTGGGTCAAACCCCTTCTCATGAAGTCCTCCCTTGCTGTGTTTATACCGCATCCCTTTCCTTCTTGTCTCCCAGGAGAGGACTGACTGGCAAACATGCCACCAAGAGAGGTGCGGTAGAGAGTGATGGACTAGTTGGGGTGAGGAGTGTCACCATCTCCTTTCTGATTTCCTTGCAGCAAACACCGTTACTCAAATTTTATTCAGCGATCTCAGTCTATCGTATGGACCAAGGTTGATGTAAAATATACTACTTTGTGGAGAATTTCTTTCTTTCATAAAGAATTCTCTGCATAGTAGACTCTAGATTTGATGAACAAAACCAATGTCCTTAATGCGGTGTTGGCTGGAGGTCAGAGTACTGCTTAAATTAGGCTCGTTGGATAATTCTGTTCGCCAATTGGACACGTACATTTTGGATATCTTAATGAAGTTGCCTCTTTTAAGGATTCCATAGGAGCAAAAACTTCTATCATGGGTTTGGTTTAAAAGCCTTCAAAT
Organism: Lepilemur ruficaudatus; assembly: GCA_963574885.1. Lineage (NCBI taxonomy): Eukaryota > Metazoa > Chordata > Mammalia > Primates > Lepilemuridae > Lepilemur > Lepilemur ruficaudatus. Next base: position 32,772 of record CAUYRT010013730.1, read on the forward strand.
GAGCTTTTGCCCAAACGTCAGTGCACCAGAAAAGTTTCTGTGGAACATTTACAGACATGGTACAGTACATCTTTTAATAGATAATAAAAAATGGATTTCTGATTACAATGAGAAATTCCTGTGATTACTTAATGTCCCTTGTTGAACCTTAGGCAGCAGTAATGAGAGAAACAATAGAAAATGTTGAGAACAGAGAGATTAGGCATTTTCACACTTAATGTGAATTTCTTCCTGTGCTTGCTTATAACACTCCCTCATGGAGTGAAACTTACATCTGTGGAAGTAAAAGTATCATGGTAACGGGACGTTGTTAGTGCTGTCTAAACAGGTGCGTATGCTGGAGTGCAGTTTGCCCTCCGTATCCGTGCGTTCCGTATCCATGGATTTACCCAAACACAGGTTAGAAATGTACCAAAAAAATTAAAAGCATACAAATTAAAAAATAAAGTCTAACAACTATTTACATAGCATTTACATTGAATAAGGTATTATAAGTAATCTAGAGATATTTAAGACATACAGTAGGATGTGCATAGGTTTTATGCAAAGACTACATCATTTTATATAAGGGATTTGAGCATCTGCAGATTTTGGTATCCACGGAGGTCTTGGAACTAATCCCCCAGGGACACTGAGGGACAACAGTAATTGATAAGAGGAACATGTAGAGAGCAAAGATCTGTGAGCATTTCCGTCCGTGACCCTCCTCTAGGAAAGCCCAGTCTGAAGCACAAATTGGGTCTTCGTGGTTTGTGAGGCCACCTTGGAGCACTCAGCTGCAGAGTGTTGGGGCTGCTCAGAGAAAACGGCTCCTCTTCATGCCCTGAGACATTCTGGGTTCTGTCCTTGGTGTCTGTTCAGTGAACATTGTCCCTTCAAGACTTCCCAGATGATTTCCAGGAAGAAGCCCAAGTCCGGGGACCATGCTCTCCTGAGGAACTTTCCTCCCGGTTCCTTTGTGGTTTTTTATTTATCAGTGGTGAGTGGAGCTGCCTTTCGAATCTGAGCATAAAATGTCCCCAGATGAGCAGGAGTCGTGCAGTTATTGGCCTGTCTGGTGACGGCAGTGCCCCCGCCCCACCATGTCTCTCCATCGAGGAGCCCCTCTCTGCTTGGCAGCTGGAACCGCTGGTCCCTGAGCCTCACCTTGACCCAGCAGTCTTGAGCTTTAGAGGGAAATTACTGGCTGTGAAATGTGACCACTAGGGAGTCAGTAAGTTCAGGTACACCAGGAAAAGGCACTGAGTCCCAGAGAAAGAACTTTCAAGGAAAAGTTTGGGTGAGGGAGAAAATGAGGGTGGCAAAGGAGAATGGGGAAAAAAAAAACAGTGTTTAAGCTGTTAAGTCCCCACACTCTACATACAGACAGCTCTTTAAAAATATCTTGTTCTCAAAAAACACTTTGCTGAAACTATGGTTGAAATGAAGTTGTTTTTAAAGTAGATTGAAATGAAACGTCGTTTTGAAAGGAGAAATGTCCTTGTGGGTGAGAGAGAAATCCATGCAGCATGACTGAAAAATGAAAGAAATGGTTATCTCGGTGCTAATTCCCGCTCTGGGGTTGCCCAGGAAACCTACTAGGTCCATGTGGTGTTGCTGTTACCATTCCTTACTATTCCCGAGTATCATTTACAAAAAACACTAAATAAAAGTAGGAATTTCTGTAAATTTACTCATTAGACTTTTTATCAATCTCTTCATCTCTTTCTAGATGATAGTCTGGTGACACTTACCCAGAAGATATCATTCCCAGCTGGTTGTTAGAGTTGCCACCCTGTGCCAGCCTCAATAGCCCTGGTCAGGTTCCAGCCACAGGACGAGAGTTCTGAGCGTCCTCCTAGGGCAGTGGTCACAGGGGACTGGGGAAACAAAAGTCTCACAGAGTTCTGGAAATCCTAAAGCCTATCCGTCATGTGTGATGAGTGTGCTCAGTCACATCAAGCAGCTCCACCATGTGCTGTTCTTTTCCCTAGAAGACACGGTTCCAAAGAAGGTGGTGTGCCACTTCAGCGGGAAGGCCTATGCCGACGAGGAGCGGTGGGACCTCGACAGCTGCACCCACTGCTACTGCCTCCAGGGCCAGACGCTCTGCTCGACCGTCAGCTGCCCGCCTCTGCCCTGCGTCGAGCCCATCAACGTGGAAGGGAGTTGCTGCCCGATGTGTCCAGGTATCCAAGCCGCCGTCCTTGCATTTGTCCGGCTGTAACGTTGATCTAAGATGAAACTAGAGCAGAGCCAGAACCCGCTTGCTCACTCACTAGTGCCCATGGCTCAGGTGTGCCCTGCCCAGCTGAGGTCCTCCCACACAGAGACTTGGGGCAACTTGGAAAACGGTGACCATCCAGGTGAGAGCCAGATTTTGGTTCCATGCCAGGATTGCTTTGGTTCTTCTGATTTCTATTCTCTAACCTTTAGTGGCACTATGACCTTATAGGTATAAGCGACCTGTTGATGACACTTGCCCTGTCAGAGTAGCACAGTATTAGTGCGGTGTTGGATGAGCCTAGTGAAAACGGTCCAAGATCAGACACAGTAGGGGATATGGTTTAGAGCCATTACGATGTGAATATATATCTGAACCAACACGGAAAACCCGCATTTAAAGAATATAGTCCTGGTTCATCCTTTTTTCAGTTCATCAGTTCCAGCCAGTCCCCATAGCCGTCACACACAGCCTTCTCCCAAGCCCTCGGCTGAACTTTCCATCTCTCCCCACGTAGGACATTGCCACTGAGCACGCCCCAGCTGGCCGTTGTGCCTGCGTCCTTCCCCACGTCCCACTGTTCGTGTAGCTGCATCATTCATCTCTTGGTTCTAAACCTCAGCCCCCTACAGCTGCCCAGATCCTCCCCTGGGCCTTCTCCTTGTTTCCATGTCTGGTCCCTGCCTCTGATCCCAGAAATCCAGGATCCCAGCCCTTGGCATGGTGGCTGAACCCCCAAACGCAGACTGCCCCGGCAGCATCGACCCCACAGACCCACGTGAGGGCTTACTCTGAGATCCCACTGAGGTCCTTGGCGAGTCGGAAGCCTTTCCGTCTTCACCTTGATTCTCATGTTTTCTTGCAGCATTAATTATAGAATCTTGCTCTGTTCAACACAGTGAGCTGGGATCCATGCCAGTTTAGAAGTGCATCTCCACAACTGTGAAATGAGGCAGTTAGTTAAACCCAAAGAGTTTAATTGAGTTCTGTGCATGTTGGCCTTTGTTTAGGTGTTGTGCAGGTGAGCACCAATTGAACATTTCTAAAAATGTCCATTTATCCCCTAAAAAGGATAGGATGTTCTGCCGGGTCAGGAGGTTGAACCGTTTTCAGAGCCTACAGTTGAGTGCTCTTCATAGTTTAGTCTCACTGGCCTTGTTTAAGGCATAGATTGAGAGTTAGGTCCACTCAGGTGATACTATCGCTTGCTGTGTGTATGGGGAAAAGGAAATTCTTAAGTGTTTTGAAGAAGAAGAAAAAATGTGTGATTTCCCATTGGAGTTGTTTCATCTAGTATGTGCCACTTGTGTTTCACAAGTTTCATACCAGATTTTCTGGTAATATGCTTTTAGTGACATAAATGATGAAACTTGACCCGGGTGATGGAACAAAGATTCCCTGAATGCCCGTTTTGTGCCAAGCACCGTTCTAGGCAGTGGGGAGACAGCAGTGCCCGTGTGGCTTACGTGGTCGTGGGGAGAGACGGGCAGCAACAGGTGAGCAGCAAATAGCGACAAGGCAGGGATCAGGCCATGGAGAAAAGCACAGAAGACGGGGGCAGGGAGAAGCGGGACAGGTTGTTTCGTTTTGTACAAGATGATCAGGTAGCGCCTCACCGGTAAGGTGAGATTTATAAAAAGACCCAGAAGAATCGCGGGAGTCGGGGCAAGAGGCAGAACCTCTGGGCATCCTGCAGGGGGACCTGCTGTGCGTGTTGAAGGAGGGCAGGCGTCCGTGTGGCTGGAGCTCGGGGAGCAAGGACACTGAGTAAGAGAAGAGGCACAGAGCAGCCCTGGCCGGGCACGCAGAGTCTCACGGGTGAGTGCAGGATTGTGGCGAGAGGTGGAAACCTGGAGGGTTTGGAGTGAGGGAGTGACAGGATCTGACTGAGCTTTTAACAGGATTTCCCCGGGGCCGGGTTGAGCCTAAACCAGGGGTGGAAAACGACAGTGAAAGCAGAGAGACCAACTTGCAGGCTTCTCTAAGAATCCAGGTGGGAGAGAGGACAGTGGCTTGGACCAGGGTGGCAGCCGTGGAGGTGGAGGGTAGTGGTCAGATTGCAGTCATGTTGTAAGAGTGGAATGACTAGGGTTTCAATTACATGTGGGCAGAGAGGCGGGGAGGAGCCAAGGGTGACTGACATTTGTGGGCTAAGCCATGGAGTTGCAGCTCTGGGGGTAAAGTCACTTTGGTTTGGGGCACTTTTAGTTTGAAATACCCATTTACATCAAACTAGAGATGAATAGACAGTGAACATCTAATCTGGGCTTCAGGAGCGAGATAGGAAATAGACCTGCAAGTTTGAAAATTGTCAGCTATAGGTGGTTTTTAAGCCTGGAGACTAGACGAGATCACCTAAGGAGCAAAGGTAGATAGAGAAGTGAGCCCGGCACTGAGCCCCTCCGACTTTTGGAGGCTGGGAGGGTGAGGAGGGTCTAGCAAAGGCAGCGGAGAAGGAGCACCAGGAAGAAAGGGGGACACCCAGAGGGTTGGCCACCTGGAAGCCAAGTAGAGAAAGGTTTCAGGTAGGAAGGCGTAAACAGCTAAATCAAGCGCTGCTGTCAGCCCAGTAAGGTGAGCAGTGGGCGCCAGCTGTTGTGCTGTCAGCCTTGTCGCAGTCATCTTGACAAGGGCAGTTTTGCCAAAGTGGTGGAGGCACAGTCTGATTAGAGTAGTTTCAAAAGAGAAGGGGAGAGGTGAACTGGATGCAGCTCTTGATACAGACCGTGAGTGCTAAGTTCAAGAATACAATTTTCTGTGAAGTCGAGTGGCCTTGGAGAGTTTCATAGAGAAAGGATTTTGCTAGATTTCTAAGGACAGCTGGGCTCTCTTCACTGTAGTGAAGAGGGTAATCTGACCAAAGACCCTGAGATGGGAAAGGTCAGGGTCATGCCACTGGAGCAGTGAGTTCTTGGAGCAAGAGGTAGGGACAGAAAAGAGCTTTGAACAAGATTTTTAGGGCCTTAATTATCAAATGAAAAGTACAGGCTTTGTCCAGTATAGGAAGTGGGGAAGCTCATTTTTAAGCAGATGAATGACATGATCACAAAGGTGTTTGGGGTAGACTAACAGGGTGGTATACAGGAAGGACCGAAGCAGAGAGAGACCAGAGGCCAGGACAGCTGGAACATGCATTGCAGATGTTCTGCGGTGTGACCATAAGGACCCAAATTCAGGTGTGGTGGTAGGAACGGGGTAAGATTTATTCTCCTTGGTTCATGAGCTTAGTAAGAGAGAGTGCAGATACTGCTAGCATCCTCCTTCATCACTAGAGATTTCTCCAGTGACTTCTCAGTTTTTATTTATTATTGGGTTGAAATTTAATTTCTGTTGATAAAACTCTCCTTTCTGCATCTGTTGTACTGTTGATGCATCACTTCTCCATCTTACCTCTAAGCAGATTTTGCATTTAGTTAAGCTTTCGCCACTTTATGTGGCATCCAGTGTGGGCTCCCAGGCAGGCTGGATTCTTGTCCCGTTCTCTCATCAGCCCACTGTGGGATCTTATTCAAGTCAAGGCTCTTCACCAATGTTTCCATTCCTTATCTGGACGGCATATGCCACCTCCCAGAAGTGCTGTGAGGAAGGGTAAAATGATGGGGGGGGGCAACGGCCTGGCCTATCCAGCCAATGGGAACCTTGCTTTGTCCTCTAGACATACCACCTCACATTCTGAATAGCCTCTCCCTCCATAATATGGCCACCTTTGGGATACCGGTAACCTGAGAGCTGGTCAGTACTTGTTCCATTTACAGAAGAAACTGAGGCTCAGGAAAGTTAAGTGAATTATCCAAAGTCATGCAACTAGTTAGCAGAAGTCTGGGACTCCTGGTCCTAAGTTGACTTCAGGTTCCATCTCCCCAAAAGAGTGGTGCCCTTAGCTCGTGAGCTCCAGGCATCCTGCCCCATATTCCAGAAAAGGACATTTTAAGGAAGACAACTCTTTAAACTGACCAGATACCTCTGACAGTAAAATATATCCCCAGTAAGTTGTCTTGGGTTCCTCCAAAGTTCAGATCAAATATGACCATCCACAGGAGTGATCCTTAATTGTGACCACGAGGCCATGATCTTCATGGCCTGGCTGGATGTGGTTTTGTGTCAGTCTCCTGGCTCTGCCCATCTGCAATGCCAGCAGCTATACAGGGCTCTTCTAGTAAATGCCAGAAGGGTTACATTTTAGAGTCTGAGATTGAACGCAGTCTTTGACCATAGAGGGCCCAGGTCGAGGCATGGAAACGAATAGCACCCTCACTTCTTTTTGTTTCTAGAAGCAGTTTTTTTGCTGAAAGATTTTATCTTTTTGGCAAAACTGATAAGAGGGCAGCTTCCTTCTTAAGTTCAAATTAAAGGGAGAGGACCCCTCTCCCTTTGGACTTGAGGACTCTGAACTGCAGCTATAAGTATTTTATTATAAAGAAGGAGGTATGGGTGGGTTTTAATCAGAGCCAAACGGAGTTTGGCGGAGCAAGCTGATACGAAGGCCAGGCCACGAGCCACTAGGTGGTGAGAAGCAGCTGTCAGGACTGGTCATCGGGAGAGACCCCTGGAGGGCCAGGACTAGTCCCGCTCACAGCTTTACCCCAAAACTTAGAAATGTTTGTTAAACAAATGGTGATATGTCACTGAAGGAGACATCCTCCTTTTACCATAGACAGATTTCTAACTTTCCTTACTCTTGCAAAGTGTAGAGCCTTTCTAAACCCCTGTGGGACGAGAACTCACACTGGTGAGCGTCTGTTGTTTGGTGGGGTTTCACCTGAAATCTACCCACATGCAGGTTCAAGGCACAAGAATTCCAAAGCTGCTTGTGTACTGCTCTTACCCAGGAAAAAACCTGAGGTGGCACTGAACTGATCCCAGCTCTGAGGCCTCTTCAGAGGCCAGTGCTACTTAGCTGTTGACATTCACAGGTTTGGTGAAATAGATCTCACATTCGCCTGTGACACTGAGGGCTTGGGAGCCAGTGGCAGGGTGGCCCCTGTTGTCATAGAAAGGCTCAAGGCCATGAGCACAGGGGAGCGCCTGGGGGATGCTGTGGCACTGGAAGGTGTCACATAAATGTCAAGGTGGTGGTTCTGCCCGTATTCATCCAGGAAATTCATAGCACATTCCAGGGTTTCTCGGTGGGTTAAACACCCCCTACAAACACATACCCTTTCAGAATGACCTAGTCCAGACCTACTGAAGCAGGACTTGTGAGAGTCAGCATATTTTATAAGCTCTTTGGGTGATTCTGATATGATAAAAAAAAAATTGAGAATCACTGGTGTATACTCAGGCCCCTACTGCTGGAAATGACAATATTTTCAGTAAATACTATTTTTACTTCTAGAATTTGCAGGGACCCACTGGACCTTTGGAAACTATAATAGTTCTTGCCATGTCTTAAGGCCTTATAAGTAAGAAAGCTGAAGACTATTCTTGGAGGCAGCGGGGAAACTTGGGAATCACAGAACTACATTTGAATCTCAGCTCTCACGAGATGCATAGTCGTGAGCAATTTACTTAATGCTCTGAGTTTATTTCCCTGGCTGGGTATTTCATTAACTCACAGTGGAAACTTAGCAAGTACTCTCTCCTCCTGTCACTTTCCCCTTCTCCTAAATTCATCTTAAGATTTACTTCTTTTCTTTTTCTTTTCTTTTCTTTTTTTTTTTTTTGAGTCAGAGTCTCACTCTGTTGCCTGGGCTAGAGTGTCGTGGCGTCAGCCTAGCTCACAGCAACCTCAAACTCCTGGGCTCAAGCGATCCTCCTGCCTCAGCCTCCTGAGTAGCTGGGCCTACAGGAAGGGGCCACCATGCTAAAAAAATTACCC
>CAUYRT010013731.1:0-39279 GCA_963574885.1 Lepilemur ruficaudatus
CTTTGACAGAGTAGGTTTTTGAATGTAACAAGATAAGTCAACTTGAGTGGTAATATATTTTGGGAAATCAGCTCACTACAAATTGTGACTGTAAACATTGTACTGTAAATGCTTTGTAATTTTCCCCCAATTAAAAAAAAATAGTATATATATTTTTCTGATTATGAAACTATTACTGCTGGCATTTGTGTTTTCTCTTATTAACTATCTGTTCATATTTATTTTTTATCCTCTTAATGTTTGTCACATATTTTGTACATTAATTTGATTACATATGATCTGTACTATTTGTTGTTAATATTCTTCCTAGTTTGTGCTTCTGTTATTTTCTGATAAACACAAAGTTTTATTTTTATTTAGTACAACCGGTCTGTTTACCTTATGATTTGGTTTTCAGTTTATAAAGTTCTTTCTCATTTAGATACTTGAGAAATACTTACAATGTCTTCTTCTTTATTATTTTATTTTTACATTGTTCTCTTTAATTTACATTAAACTCGAGTATATTTTGATGAATAATTTAAAGTGAGAATCTAACTTTTTTTTAAAAAACAGGTTTCCAGGCACCGTTTCTTGCATAATTTTTCTTTTTTCTACCGATTTGTGATGTGTTGTCTTATATTAACACATTAACTTCCATGTGAATTGTATTTACTTCACTATAGCTTTGAGCCTGAGGCCTTGTGAAGCAAAACCTGGGCAAAACCCTGCAATTGGTTTGTGAAAATCTTACTTGTTGAGTTCTTATTGTTACAATTAATATTGACAATTTAATTCTAAAAACGTGGATTAAATGAATAGAAGTCAATAAATTTTGTTTTTCACTTATGTTTACCTTTAAATTACACTTACGCCTGGCAAGTTCAGAAAAACACTTTATCCTTATGAACTATTTTTCAAGTTTTCACATTTTTTATATTATTAATTTTCAAGTGTTTATATTTTTTATTCATAAAAACCACAGAAAATAGTAAAAAATAAAATTGTCATTCAATTAGAAAGGATCATTTTGTTTTTGAAATTTTTATTCTATTTTTGAAATAAACACCATGATCCCAAGGAAAAAAATTTTTTTTCTAGTGTGGCAGTCACTGTGTTAAATTCTCATATCTACTCTGATAAACATATTTTACTGAGTTTAAAAACAATAAAGATCCATTCTTAATACAATTAAAGCACTGTTTATTCATTTTATATTTTTGTTTTACTGTTTGACTCAGTTTTAATGTACTAATTTTCATGCTCATTTATTTCTTCTTTACACCTTGAATCAAAGTGAGCTGCGTACTTAGACAAATAGAGATTTTTGGTTTCATAAAAACTACCTCATTGACAAATAACTCATAGGCATTGTACATATAGGCACTTACATTCACTTTTAAGAAGTTAATTTTTCTCTTTCTGTTTATGTTTTTTAGAGTTTAATATCTCATATACTTTCAGCATTCAGATTTGATAAAAAAGAAGTTGGTCTTTTCACTCAAGGTCTTGGATATGCGCCTGTTGATTACTATCCTGGTTTGCTTAAAAATGTGAGTATTTTAAATTTATTAGTATTGAAATTTTCATTGCTGAATGTACCATCAGCAAAAAGGATAAATGGAAATATTTCACTCCTCCAGGAGAGATGTTTAACTTTTCTTTGTTTATCTCTTCTTACCTTGGGTAGACTTACGGCCATGTAAGGAAGAAATGTGAGATGGGAGGTTATGAGAAAGGAGAAGGAAACCAGGAAAGGTTTTATTAAATCTACCAATCAACCTCTTCTTCTCGTAACCCATCTCAGTTATTCATTCCAAGATTTTTGTAAGAACAGCTTTCCTTAATCAGGATAAACACAGCCTTGTACTGTTGGACAATCTAGTATTTAAAATAACTTGATTGGAATTTTATGTTAAAGCAAAAAATTTGAGAAATAATCTTGGAAATAGTGTTATATTAATACATTTACCTCTTAATATTTAAAGCTTTGTTTTCTTCTGGCTCAAATTGTAGTCAAATATAGGAAGTTTTAATCTATGATTTTGATATAACTTTTCTAACAATTTTTTGAGATTTTTTAATGTTTGTTAACCATTCTGATCTTTTGGAAGCTTTGTACATGAAAAGCATTTTTTTAAATGAACTAAAGTTAAAAAGAAGAAATAAACTAACTCAAAAAAAAAAAAGAAAGAAATAAACTAACTCTAACTTTTTTTTAAACGGTTTGGTTTCGGTTCTTAGGAAATTAATGATCTATTATTGTTCATTGCCTAAATAAGAATGCAGAATAATAGACATTAAACATAAAATCCCAGTTATTAGTAACTGTGACTTCGCAGTTTTCGTCTCACTCTGACAAAGTAAAACATAAGGAGAAGATGGTGGGGGAGAGGGTGGGGAGGAATCTCAACGGAAATATCACTCACACTAAGAAAAATAGAACTGATGTAATCCTGTTTGCAGTGTGAGTTAATCTGCAACTGATTTTGTGTTACAGATGGTTTTATCATTAGCGTCTGAACTCAGAGAGAATCATCTTGATGGATTTAACACTCAAAGGCAGTAGGTGTTGAACTAAACATCCCTATTCTCAACTTTCAAAATGTATCAGTTTAGTTATGAGAGTAAAATTTTATAATTCATAGGAAATGCATGTTCATAGTTAAGATTTTATTCTATATGGAGAGACTATTTTAGTGGAATACATAGCAAATTGGTGTGTTTTTTCAAATTTGCTTTTTAAGATTACTATTCTCTAAACTATAATGGGGCTGTAAGTGGATCATGTAATGTTTTCTGTGTACCCATTAGGTAAAAAGCCCTACATATACAGTAGGGAAAACACAGGAGAGAGGAACACTTAGGCTTACCCTGGGATTGCTCACTCTTTGAGAGGAGAGGTGCTCAATGCCAGCGCTCTCATGCTGGCCTGTCCCACTCTGTCCCCCCCCACCTCACCACACACAATCAGGATATTTACAAGGCAACATTTCATGTGCACAGACAACTATTTTAAGAAACATAGTATTCAAAAATCTAGACTAAACAAACCAAATAGATTCAGACAAATTAAAAGGCAATTAATCACATTACAAATGTTTCTTCACTCTGTGAAAGAAATCAGAGTTGTTTTCATTGGTGAGCATTTCATTTTTAACATATCATTAACCAAGAGAACCTGGGGACTGGGGGACTTTGTGGTCTTTTTGTAAAGCTATTGCTAATTAAAGCTCTAGCAGAAATAGTCTTTGCCCTCAGCCTTTAAGAATCCTTTGCCTCTAACCCTTAAAGTAAGCTATAAAATTCTTAGAAGAAAACGCTGGTGAAAATCTTCCTGACATTAGATTTGGCAATGATTTTTCAGATACACCAAAAGTATAAGCAACAAAGAAAAAATAGGTAAATTGGACTTTATTGAAATTAAGAATTATTATGAATCAAAGAATACCATTAGGAAAGTAAAAAGACAACTTACTGAGTGGTTGAAAACTTTTGTAAATATTATCTCTGAGAAGGGATTAATGTCTAGAATATATAATGAACTCAACAACAAAAAACCTCAATTCAAAAATGGGCAAAAGACTTGAATAGACCTTTTTCCAAAGAGACAAAAGTGGAAAATAAGCTTATGAAAAGATACTCAACATCACTAATCATTAGGGAAATGCAAATCAAAACCACAATGAAAAACCACATCCACTAGGATAATAATTATTTAAAAAAAAAAAATGGAAAGTAACAAGTGATGGTGAGGATGTGAAGAAATTGGAACCCTTGTGCATTGCTGGTGAAAATGTAAAATGATTCAGCCACTGTGGACAACAGTTTGGCAGTTCCTCAAAAACTTAAGCATAGAATTACTGCATGACCCAGAAATTCCACTCCTAGATATGTATCCAAAATTAGGAACTTTATTATATGTGTGTGTGTATATATATATGAATGAAAGCAGAAACTTGAACAGATATCTGTACACCAATGTTGATTAGTCTCAGTAGCCAAAAGGTGAAGACATACCCAAGTGTCCATTATCAGATGAAAGGATAAACAAAATGTGTTTATTCCCTAAAAAGGAATAAAATTTTGATATATGTAGGAACAGAGAGGGACCTTGAAGATACATACTGTTCTTAGTGAAATAAGCCAGACACAGAAGGACAAATATTGTTTAATTCCACTTATATGAGGTACCTAGAATAGACAAATTTGTAGAGACAGGAAGCTGAATAGAGGTTACTGGGAGCTGGAGGGAGGGACGAAGGGGAAGTCATTGTTTAATGTGTATAGAGCTTTTTCAGGGGATGATGAAAAATTTTGGTATATACAGAGTAGTGATGAGTAAACAGAATGTGAAATGTATTTAATGTCACTTAATGATTACCACTTATAAGTGTTAATAACTATTTATGTTTTATCACACTAAAAAAATAAGAAAAAAAATCAAATGTCATACTATTGTATATTCTCTCGAATGAATACAATTTAAAACACTCACATTATCATATGTAGACATAGAACTACTGCATCTCTCATATATTGTTAGTGAGAATGTGAAATGGTTTAACTACTTGATAAACAGTGCAGCAGTTTATTATGGAGTTAAACTTATGCTTACTATGCAGCTTGCCCATTCCACTGTGGAGTATTTACTCATAGCAAATAAAAACATAGATACTACTACTTGTATATGAATGTTTGTAGCTGCTTTATTTATAATAGTTCACAACCAGAAACAATCCAAAGGACAATCAGCAAGTGAATGGATAAAAAAAAAAAAAACTGAATATCTGCTGCCCCTATTTGAAAAATGAAAAGACAGGTTGTAAACTGTGAGAAAATATTTTCAGATCATACATCTGATAAAGGGCTGATATCCAGAATGTATAAAGAATTCAGTAATAAGACAAATAACCTAGTTTAAAAGTGGGCAAAAGATTGGAATACACATTTTAGTAAAAAATATATACAAATGGCTAATACCACCCAAGTACTTGTATGTGAATGTTCATAGCATTATTCATAATGGGCAAAAAGTGGAAATAATCCAAATATACATCAACTCATGAGTGGGTAAACAAAATGTGGTATGGTTATACAACATACAATAGAATACTGTTTCTTAATAAAAAGAAAGTGATCCATGCTGCAACATGGGTGAACCTCAAAAACATTGTGCTAAGTGAAAGAAGACATCACAAAAGACCACATATTGTATGATTTCATTTATATGAAATATTCAGAATAGGCAAAGCATAAAGTAGATTAGTTGTTGCCTGGGGCTGGGAGTAGGAAATAGGGATTTCCTGAAAATGAGCACAGAGGATCTTTCCAAGGTAATTGAAATATCCTAAAATTAGATGGTGATGATGCCTTTCAGCTCAGTAAATTTATTACAGTTCATTGACTTGTACATTTAAAATAGGTAAAGTGTGTGGTATTATGAAGTATACCTAAAAATAAGATGAAGAATCTATGGGAGGCATTGGAAGTGTTTAGATTCATTTAATTACATGTCAGGTAAAGACTTTAACTGTGAGGTGAATGTTGACTAACAGACCTTTGAATAATGTTATTAAAATTTATTAAAAAGACTTAAGGTATCAATAAGACACAATGTGTATGTACTCCCTACATTAAACTCCCCCAAAATGATTAGAGTCGCTAATTTTTTAAAAAATAAGCTGAGAATAAACAAAATAATTTTTAAAATCTGTTAACAAATGGAAATGACCAGCCACAGACTTGGAAGATATTTGCAACCTATAAAATCGACAAAAGATTAATATGCAGTATATGGAAATGACTCCCACAAATCAATCATAAAGAGGTAAGCACTCTTGTATGGAAATGGGCAAGAAATATAAGTAGGTTTTTACCAAAAGAGGAAAACTGAATGAATAATAAACATAAAAGGAATTCTTCAGGAGTGATGTCAGCAAGATGGCAGAATAGGAAGCCCCAGACCTTGTTTCCCCACAGAGACATCAACTTAACTATAATATAGTCCCAAAAAACCTTAATGAAAACTCCAGAAACCAATTAAGTTGCAGTACTGCAGGCAAGCTCAAAATCTGGAATAGTGCATTGAAATTAGTAAGAAAAGCTGTTTCATATCAACGGTGATAGCCCTTCTTCCAAGCTGGCACAGCTTAGTGAGATTGGGAGAAAAAAATTGAGCTTGTAGCTTCTCCATTGGCAGGGAAAGAAAAGGGGGATATGCACCCACAGTTCTTGCATTTCAGGGGCTGTCCGAGGAACTAGCTTCTGTCTTGTCTGAGTTGGAGCACTGATGGGTGCTGGCATAGAGTGGTCTCCCCTTATCTGCAGGGGATGCATTCCAAAACACCCAGTGGATGCCTGAAGTCACAGATAATACTGAGCCCAATTTTTGTCAGTCATAACATGTTTCTTTTTATGTCTTCCACCCACAAGTTTAATGCCTTTTCCATCTTAAACTAAGCATTTATAGTGTAAGGTGGCTGTAACTTTTGCTGTTTGAGGTGCGACAGCAAAACTTGCACAAATTTCTTTTTCCTTCTTCACAATTTCACAGATAGGAGATTCATTCTTACAATAGATCTTAGCAACTTAAGCATACGATTTTTTTCTTTCCTTATTAAGTCAAGAACTTTTGCCTTTTTACTTAAAGGAAGCATTTTACAGCTTCTCTTTGGCATTTCTGAATCTCTAACATCAGTACTATTGTACTTTGGAGTCACTATTAAGTAGAATAAGGGTTATTTGAACACAAGCACAGCAGTACTGTGATAATTGATCTTATAACCATTACAGCTACTAAGTGATTAACAGCAGATAGCATATACAATAAGGATATGCTGGACAAAGAGATGAGTCATGTCCTGGGCAGGACAGATTGGGATGGCATGAGATTTCATCACGCTACTTAGAACAGCACACAATTTAAAACTTATGAATTGTTTATTTCTGGAATTTTCCATTTATTTTTGGACTGTGGTTGACCGTGGATAACTGAAACCATGAAAAGCAAACTGTGGATAAAGAGAGACTACTTTGGTTGCCTTGGGGGTCACAGAGAACAAAACAAAGCTTAGCAGTTAGTTGCAGCACCAGAGAACTGACATAGCTGCATGTGGAGGCCGGCACAGCTCAGCAGGATTGGGAGAAAGTGCTCAGCTCAAGGCTTCTCCCTTGGAAGGGAAAGAGAGAAGTGGAATGTGCGCCCAGAGCTCTGGCTTTTCAAGCGGCTACCAGAGGGACTGGTTTCTGTCTTGCGTAACTTGCAGCACTTACAGGGAATTGGCATATTTTGGATGCATGGAAAGTTATGAAGAACAAAGGAGAACTCGGCAGCCTTGTTGCAGCACTAGAGAACCTGCAGTACCACAGACAGACACCAGAGGGATGGAGAAATTACAACCTCTTGGAAAAGAAATTGAAAAGTCTTTCTAATTAGGAAATTACATGCACAAGCCCAGAGAAGACACATGGTTGGAAAATACTTGAGGGACTCTCCAAAATCTCTAGGTGGGCCGATTGGTGAAGGTCTTCCCTTGTACAATGCCAGTCCACACAGACTGGGAGAAATAGCTTTTTAAATGCACAAAATAGCAAAAAAAAAAAAAAAAAAAAACCCAAAACAAAAAAACAAGATGCACAAAACAGGGAAACATGGCCAAATAAAAGGATCAAATAAATCTCCAGAAGCTGACTTTAAAGAAATAGAGATATATGAATTACCTGACAAAGAATTCTAAATAATTGTCTTAAGGAATCTCAGTGAAATACAGGAGAACATGGATAAAGAACTACATGAAATCAGGAAAACAATGCGTAGACAAAATGAAAATATCAACAGAGATAGAAACTATAAACAAAAAACCAAACAGATACTCTGGAGCTGAAGAATGCAGTAACTGAATTGAAAAATTGATTGGAGAGGTTCAACAGCAGACTTGATCAAGCAGAATAAAGAATCAAAAAACTTGAAGACATGCTAATTGAAATTATCATGTCAGAGGAACAAAAAGAAAAAGAATGAAGGAAAGTGAAGAAATTCTAAGGGACTTACAGAATGACATCAAGTAAAACAATGTATACATTATGGGAATCCTAGAATAAGAGACAGAGAAAGAGGCAGAGAACTTATTTGAAGAAATAATGGTGAAAACTTCCCAAATTTGAGGAAGGAATTGGACATCCTAATTCAAGAAGCTCAAGGGACTCCAACTAGGATGAACCCAAAGGAGCCCACACCAAGACACATATAAATCAAACTGTCGGGAGTTAACAACAAAGACAGCATCTTGAAAACACCAACAAAAACAGTGACATGTCACATTCCAGGAAGGTCCTATAAGATTATCAGTGAATTTCTTAGTAGAAATATTACAGGCCAGATGGGAGTGAGATGATATATATTCAAAGAATATTGGGGGAGACCACACCTGCCGACCAAGAATACTGTATCTGGCAAAATTCCTTCAGAAATGAAGAAGAAAGCCAGGCATGGTGGCTTATGCTTGTAATCCCAGTACTTTGGGAGGCTGAGGTGGGAGAACAGCTTGAGGCCAGGAGTTCGAGACCAGCCTGGGTTACCTAGTGAGACGACCCCCAACTCTACCAAAAAAAATAAAATAAAATTAGCTGGGCATGGTGACGCATGCCTATGGTTCCAGCTAGTTGGGAAGCTGAGGTGGGAGGATTGCTTGAGCCCAGGAGTTCGAGGTTGTAGTGAGCGATCATGATGCCACTGTACTTCAGCCTGGGTGACAGAGTAAGACCCTGTCTCAACAAAAATCTTCCCTGATAAACAAAAGCTGAGGGAGTTCATCATCACTAGACCTGCCTTATAAGAATAGCTAAGGAAATCCTTCACGTTGAAATGAAAGGACACTAGACAGCAACATGAAAACACATAAAAATATAAAGCTCTCTGGTAAAGATAAATATAGAGACAAATACGAAATTCCATAATACTGTGGTGGTAGTACAGTCATACCTCAGTATCTGCAGGGGATTGTTTCCAGGAACTTCTCACAGATACCAAAATCTGCACATGCTCAAGTCCTGCAGTCAACTGTGTGGAACTTATAGATACAATTAACCCTCTGTATCTGTGAGTTGCACATCCTGCAAACACTGTGTTTTTGATCCTTGGTTGGTTGAATCTATGGATGCAGAACCCACATTTTCGGAGGGCTGACTGTCCATAAATCACTTTTAATTCTGGTATAGAACTTACAAAAGCATAAGAAAACTGTAAAAACTATTATAATAGATACAAAATATAAGAAAATGTATTATGATGTTGATCACATGAAGTGGGGAGGAGATGTAAATGAGTATAATTTTTGTATGTGGTTGAACTTCTTGTCAGTTTAAAATAGATTGGTATAACTCTAAGATATTTTATGTAATCCACATGGTAACAACACAGAAGATAGTTGTAGGAGATGCACAAAGGAAAATGAGAAGGGGATCAAAGCATGTCACTACAAAGCATGAAACACAAAGAAAGGGAACGAGAGGAGAAGGGAAACAAAATAACCACATGATATATAAAAAACAATTAATGAAATGGAAATAGTAGGTCCTTCCCTATCAGTAATTACTTTAACAGGTATTTAACTTCCCATTCAAAAGACATAGAGTTGTTAAATGAATAAGAAAATAAGATCCAACAATATGATGTCTGTAAGAGACCCACTTGAAATATAAGGACATACATAATCTGAAAGTAAAAAGATGGAAAAAGATACAACACGCAAATGGTAACCAAAAGAGGGCAAGAGTTGCCATACTTATATCAGACAACTGTCACAAGAAACAAAGGAGAAGTTAATATAGTGACAAAAGAGTCAATTTACCAGGAAGATATAATAATTATAATGAATAGCAGAGCATCAAAATATATGAAGCAAACATTGATAGAATTGAAGGGAGAAATAGAAAGTAACACAATAATAATGGGAGATTTCAATATCTTATTTTTAATAAGGATTGATTAATCAGACTGAAGATCAGTAAAAAAACAGCCTGAGTAATGCTATAGACCAATTGGACATAATAGACATATACAGAACACGCCATCCAATAACAGTAGAATATGTATTCTTATGCACACATGGAACATTTTCCAGGATTGGCCCATATTAGGCCATAAAGCAAGTTTTAATAAATTTAAGAAGACTGAAATCCAAGTATTTTTTCAGCCACAGTGGTGTGAAACTGAAAGTAGCAAAAGAAAAACTGGAAAATTCACAAATATGTGGAAATTAAGACACTCTTAGACAGCCAATGGGTCAAAGAAGAAATCACAAGTAATGTAGAAAATAACTTGAAACAAGTGAAAATGTAGACGCAACATATGAAAAATGGGCTGCAGCAAAAGCGGTACTAACAGGGAAGTTTATAGTGGTAAATGCCTACATTAATAAAGAAGAAAGATCTCAAATCAGTAGCCTGGCTTTACATCTTAGGGAATGACAAAAAGAACAAACTATAAACCTAAAGGTAGAAGAAGGGAGAGAATAATAAAGATTAGAGCAGAAATAAAATAGAGAATAGAAAAAAATCAAAACTAAGAGTTGAGTTTTTATAAAGATCAGCAAAATTGACAAACCTTTAGCTAGAGTAAGTAAGGGGGAAAAAAGAAGACTTTAATAACAAAAATCAGAAATGAAAGAAGAGAAATTACAACTGATGCTACAAAAATATAAAGGATTACAAGAGACTGCTATGAGCAATTATATGGCAACAAATTGGATAACCTAGAAGAAATGGATGCATTTCTTTCTTTCTTTCTTTTTTTTTTTTTTTGAGACAGAGTCTCACTCTGTTGCCCGGGCTAGAGTGCTATGGTGTCAGCCTGGCTCACAGCAACCTCAAACTCCTGGGCTCAAGTGATCCTTCTGCCTCAGCCTCCTGAGTAGCTAGGACTACAGGCATGCGCCACCATGCCTGGCTAATTTTTTCTATATATTTTTAGTTGGCCAATTAATTTCTTTCTATTTTTGGTAGAGACGGGGGTCTCGCTTTTGCTCAGGCTGGTCTCGAACTCCTGAATTCAAACAGTCTGCCCACCTTGGCCTCCCAGAGTACTAGGATTACAGGCGTGAGCCACCGCGCCTGGCCTAGAAATGGATGCATTTCTAGAAGCCCACAGCCTACAAGATTGAATCATGAAGAAATAAAAAATCTGAACAGACTTAGAACTAAGGAGATTGAATCAGTTATTCAAAACCTTCTAACAAAGAAAAACCCAGGACAGGATGGCTTCACTGGAGAATTCTATCAAACATTTAAAGAAGAATTAACACCAGTCCTTCTCAAACTCTTCCAAAAAGTTGAAGAAGAGAGAATACTTCCAAACTCATTTTATGAGGTATTATCATGACATCAAAATCGAACAATGCTACTACAAGAAAAGAGACAAATATCTTTCATGACGCTTGATGCAAAAATCCTCAGCAAAATACTAGCAAATTCAATTCAACAGTACATTAGAAGGATTATATATTATAAGCAAGTGAAATTTATTTCTGGAATACACGGATGGTTCAACATACCAAATTCAATGTAATGCACCATATCAATAGAATGATGAGCAAAAACCACATGATCATCTCAATGCAAAAAAAAAAGCATTTGACAAAATTCAACACCCATTTATGATAAAACACTCAGTGAGTTCAGAATAAAAGAAAATTACCTCAACATAATAAAGGCAGTAGTTGAAAAACCCATAGTTAACATCATATTTAATGGTGAAAAACTGAAAGTTTTCCTTCTAAGGTCAGGATCACGGTAGGGATATCTTTATTTTCTCTTACTTCAAGAGCTTGCCAGAACAATTAGGCAAGAAAAAGAACAGACATTCAAATTGGAAAGGAAAAAGTGATTTTATCTCTGTTGGCAGATGACATGATCTTATGTATAAAATCCCTAAAAGATTCCACAAAAAACTGTTAGAACTAATAAACTATTAATAATTAAGCAAAGTTGCAGGATATAATAACACAAAAAACAGTTTCATTTCTATGCACTAACAATGAACAATTCAAAAAGGAAATTAAGAAAAGCACTTCCCCTTAAAATAGCATCAAAAAGAATAAAACATTTAGTTTTAAGAATAAAACTTAACCATGGAGGCCAAAGACTTGTACACTGAAAACCACAAACATTGCTAAAAGAAATTAAAGAAGATGCAGATAAATGGAAAGGCATCCCATGTTCATGGATTGAAATACTTAATATTTTAAAATGTTTGTACTGCCCAAAGCAGTCTATAGATTCAGTGTATTTCCTATCAATATACCAATGTTTTTTTTAAGAAATAGAAAACATCATCCTAAAATTTACATAGAATCTTAAAGTATCTCCAAATAGCCAAACAGTTTTGAGAAAGAAAAGGGTGGAGGCCTCACACTTCCTTTTTTCAAAATATATTACAAAGCCACAATAATCAAAATGATATGGTATTGGCAGAAAGACAGACGTATTCACCAAAGTAATGTAATAGAGAGCCCAGAAATCCTCACGTATATGATTAAATGATCTTTGACAAGGGTGCCATGGTTATAAGATTGGGGAAGGATAATCATTTCAATAAATGGTCCTGGGAAAACTGTATATACATGTGCAAAAGAATGAACTTGGACTCCTACCTTACATTATATACAAATATTAGCTCAAAATAGATTAAAGACCTAAATGTAAGACCTGAAAGTATAGGAGAAAAGCTTCATGTATTGGATTTGGCAATGATGCTTTGGCTATGACACCAAAAGCATAGGCAAGAATAGTGAGAGTAGACAAATAGGACTATATCAAATTTAAAAGTTTCTGTGCAGCAAAGGAAACAATTAACAGATTGAATGACAGCCTATGGAATGGGAGAAAATATTTGCAAACAATATATCTGGATAAGGGGTTAATATCAAGAATATACGGAGAACCCTTACCAGTCAACAACAACAAAAAACCCAACTAATCCAATTAAAAATAGGCAAGTGACTTTAATATACATTTCTCCAAAGAATATATACAAATGACCAATAAGCTTTTGAAAAGATGTTCATCATCACTAATCATAGGGGAAATGTAAATCAGAGCCACAATAAGATATCACTTTATACCCATTAGGATGGCCAGTATTCAAAAGGGAGGGAGGGAGGAAATAAGTTTTGGTGAAGATGTGGAATAACTGGAATCCTTGTGCACTGTTGGTGGGAATGTAAAATGGTGCAGCCACTCTGGAAGATGGTATGGGGGTTCCTGTAAAAGTTAAAAATGGAATTACCATATGATCCAGCAATCCCACTCTGTGCATATATCCAAAAGAATTGAAAACAGGATCTCTGAGAGATACTTGCCCACCCATGTCCATTGCACCGCTATTCACAAGGGCCAAGAGGTGGAAGCAACCCATGATGGGATATGCCCATCATGAATGAACAGATGAAGTGTGTAATATACAGACAATGGAAGGTTATGCAGCCTTAATAAAGAAGGCAGTCCTGTTGCACACCAAAACATGGATGAACCTTGAGGACATTATGCAAAGTGAAATAAACCAGTAACAAAAGACAAATACTGCATGATTCCATTTATGTGAGGTATCTAAAGTATTCAAACTCTTAGAAATGAAGTAGAATGGTTGTGAGAGGATAGGAGGAAGGGGAAAATGGGAGTTGTTCAGTGAGTATAGAGTTTTAGTTTTGCAAGATGTAAGAGTTCTAGAGATCTATTGCACAAGGGCATATAATTAACACTACCACACTGTATACTTAAAGATGGCTAAGATGGTAAATTTTATATTAGGTGGGGTTTTTTTTTTTAACCACAATTTAAAAATATTCCTCAAACTCCTGTTTTCAAGAAAATGTAAACTACAGCATTAGTGAGACAGCCATCAGATTATTGTGAACTCTAGGATGCTCCTGATGTGAACATAAATAGGCTCAACCGCTTTGGAGAACAAATTGATCTTGCTGGAATTTCAGTTTCTCCATTAGCCCCTCTCCATGAGTGCCTTGTTTACTGTAGCCTGCCTCCAGTATTTGTGGGGAAGGAAGATCAGAATGTGGTGTTGGTTAGGATTGCCAATCAGTTGTATTCTGGGCATTAGAGCCCTCCTGAATTTCCTGGAGGTTGATAGTCATTGGGTGCTTTCTTCTCCTCCCAAGACTCCTTCCCCTTTCCTGTTGGAGATAGGATATTTCTGTTGTCTTTTGCTTGGGAGCAGTGGATAAGAAGCAAGTGTTTATGAAGGCCTAGGCAGCTGGCTGCTCTTATTGCAATAGTTTAAGAAATTGTCTTGTTGGCTGCTAGGTTGCCTCCTGGTCCTTTAATTCACTCCCAATGTAACTGTAAGAGAGTGATCCCCTCTTGCAAGCTTTGGGGCTATGGTATTTTCCTTCAAAAAAAGATCCCACCCCCCTACCATTTCAAGCTTTTCTCATAATTTGTGGATCACCAAAAGTTCCTCTGTTTTATAGTTTTTTATATTTAATTGTAAAAATTCTCCCCATCATTTCTAGGAGTTGGGAGTATAGTGTTAATGCTAGGACATTTATGTGCTTAGTTCATCACTTTGTTCCGTTTCTTATGTTACATTTTCTTCTTATTTTCTCTTGACTAGATCATGAGAATTATCATTCTTCATAGGTCTTGCATTTTAGTCCTCAGGATCTATATAAGTTTTCTACACCAGAGCTATTTGCAGTGCGGTCCTTGGAATCAGCAGCATCAGCATGCCAGGGGGAGAGGCCAAGGAATCTTTTTTTTTTTTTACATCTTTCCAGATGTTTCTTAAGTACACTAAAGTTTGAGAAATGCTGCTCTACGCTACTTCTTTAGTAGCATTTCCCAGAACTAGATATTAGTCCCTAGTAACAATCTGAATACTTTAAGGTGACGTGACAGAATTGTATTTAAGGTTCTTATTTTTGTTGATGAATTCCTATAAAGTGTTATTACTTTAGCTGTATTATTTTCTTGATAATCAGTAGTGAATTCTCATGGAGAAATTTTTTTGTGTTGAACTACACATAATGATCTGTTCTTATGGGGTGAACAGTTTGTCTTTTCTCCTCAAATACTCACCTTTTATAAAATTCACTTCTCATTTTTTACCACTTGCCTAAATGGCAGAGGTCCCTTCAACAACACTTACCTTCCATAATGCTCTATCATCATTCTTTAACTCACCACCATGGTGGTTTTAGATCTAAAATTAATTAATGTATTTTCCAATCCATCATCTAAGGGGTTAACAAAAACACATTTAGCTAAAACACATTTAGCTTGAGTTGTAAATATTTTTATTTTGGAATAGAATATATGAGCTTACTGGGTAGGATGGGAGAAGTGTGTGTGTGTGTGTGTGTGTTGTTTGCACGTGCCGCGTGTGTGATGAAGGATGCTTTCTGGTGTGTATTTTGCATGGAGCCCGGCAGAATATTTTGCATAGAGTTAGGGCCAGATGGATGTTTGCACAATTGAAAGGTAGGCCTGAGAGCAGTGTGTGTGCATCACTCATCCAGAGTCTGAAATAAAGAAGTAAACTGATGGCAGTCTTGCCTTCCAGCCCTGATGCATTGATCCTCCTCCCTAAAAGACCTGTAAGTGCAACTTCTTTCACATTATCTGAAAAGAGAGAATGAGAAGAGTTAGAGACTATCACTGGTGACTAGAAGGGTAGAAAGACTGTGGCACTGAGGACATTTATCAAGCACTGAAGCTGATGGCTACAGATTGTATCTGTTAATTAGGCTGAAAAAGATCCCAAATAATTTTCCTGAAAAATTTTAAAGTCTCATATAAACTTAGTTCTTGGGTCTACCAAAACTCAGGCCAACTGATAACCTTCCAAAGGGCTTCAAGGTGCTTATGGCTTTTATGGCTCCTTTTTTGCTCTGAAGCTTGTCAGAGCATAGAGATCCAAGTTCAAGTGGAGAGTTATGCAACACTTTCCAGACTGGATTACACTAAGCATTAAGTCTTGACTGAGCGCCAGAGCAGCACTTCCAAATGATTTCTGCACAAGAATTCAACTACAGAAGGCTCAACAGTAACCATATACTGCTGGGAACGTCCTTCCTGTGGTTGTACTGTAGCTTCCAGACCATCTGCAGCAAACCGTAGGACAACAGGATAAACTGACAATGCTCAGAATGTCGCTCCTTCTAGACAGTTTGTAGGAAAGAACAGGGTAGAATTTAAACATTCTGTCACTGAATTGTTGATTTTACTTGGTGGCAAGTGAAACTCTATTTAAAATGCTATGACAACACCATTTATCAGGCCTCTAAAAATAATGTGAAAGGGAACTAAGCTGGTTTTCCAACTTTTTTGTTCCTCTGACAATCTGTGCATCTGAATTTATGAGATCAATGTCTATATGTTTATGAGGCTTTTTGAATCTTTAGAAAAGAACTTTAAACATTCAAGTGGTGAAAAGTGAAATAAAATACATGTATAGATGCCTTCTAGAAGGAGAAAAACAGCAAAATAGCATAGCATTATAGTACTTAAGTTTGAGTGTTTTAGGCTGCTTGAACATTTGAAGTCATACCAGTGAAAGGAAAGGAATGATAAAACTCAGATTCATAAATGGGTGGAAATATCCTGGATTTAAGCATATACCAGCAAGCAGTTTGCTCTGTATGCCATATTCTGATTCAACTTTTTTGATTTGTACATGTCAAAAATGTACAGGTAACTTCAGATATGTAGGAGAAAGTTATGTAGTCTTATGATACATATCTTAAATGTTATTGTAACTAATGACTGCAGCAACTGTAATGACTCCAGCATGTTTGGCAGCTGTCTTTCAAATGTTGTTTCTGCCTGGTTTCATGAAATAAGTTTCTGCTTGAGACAAGAAAACATATTTGGTTGAATTTATAATTCACCAGAGAGCTGTGGACTTAAGAGTTCTGAGTCTCCCACAAGCTTTTAGGGGTCCAAGTTCTTTTCTGGATACCAAACAGAAAAGTTCGTTAAGAGAATGAAAGAGCATGTCACACACCAAGTTGCTTTTTAAATTCAGTTTTCTAATAGGTATAACTCAATCTAGAAACTATATATGGGCTCATCACATTCAGAAAAGTACCTGGGAAAAATTTATAATATCTGTTGAATTCTAAATTCTTTAAGGAAATGAAAAGACTCTCTGGTAAACATCATTCAATAGAGCAAATTAGAAATGTACCAGATGTGTCAGTTTCCAGGGGACATTCTGCTAGCACAGGGATCTCAGATTCTTGGTAAATTCAGTCAAGAATTTTTCTAGTTATATGATATATTTGCTTTGACCGACCAACTGCTAACCAACTTTATTGCCATTTTATCCCTGCTGCTCTTACCAGCCAGGTACCAGCATGGACATACTTTAGTGGACTTTCCTCTCTGTCAGGGAATTTGTCCATGTTGTTTTTGAAAAACAAACATCCTTAACAAAGAAATAATTATGAATTGGGGAATGAAGCTGCTTCCAAAATGGCACAATCTCGCACAAAGGGAAGTTTTTAAGCTATAAAAAGCATATCAGCTGATATCATCCAGTGGACTCTCCTAGTTGTGGTCAGGAGAGTGTATATGCTTTTTTGAACTGTCTTCTCCTGTCCAAAGGTGAGAAAATGAAAAGCACAAATAATTCTACAGAAATACTCTGAAAAGAGACTGGTAAAAATGTTGAAAAAAGTATAAAAAGATAAATAAAGGGAAAAATACTCCAGAGAAAAATAAATACTAAGCAATCTCAGGCTTATTAGAGGTGATAGGTTTTTTATGAGCTACTCTTGCTGTTTTGGAAGCAAAAACCAGAGGCAGGAAATAACTCCTTTTTTATAACTATCATCTTTTCATTTTTAGTATTTTTACTAGGTAACATTGTATTTTAGTTTTTAAAAGTTTAATTATAAAATACTTAAGACATACAGAAAAGCTGCATGTCCATTGCCCAGATTTTACAATGTTAATATTCTGTTAATATTTATATTTGATTTTTTTAAGGAAATAAAGTATTTCAATTACAGTTGAAGCATCCTTCTCTCATTCCATTTCTTCTTCCCCTCCCCTGAAGTAAGCACATTCAAGAAACTGACGTAGATTCTTCCAGTCATGTTTTAACACTTGTCAGCGGAAAAGAAGCCAAACTCTGTAAAATAATTTAAAGAGGTTTATTCTAAGCCAAATTTGAGGACCATGGCCCAGAGCCACACCCAAGAAGCCCTGAGCAAGTGGACTTCCTGTGGTTGGGTTACAGTTTGGTTTTATACATTTTAAGGAGACAGGGATTACAGGTAAAGTCATAAATCAATACATGGAAGGCGTACATTGGTTGGGCCCGAAAAGGTGGCCTATCTCAGAGCGGGGGCTTACAAGTTATAGGTGGATTTAGGGATTCTTTAGTTGACAATTGGCTGAAAGAGTCTGGCTTTGTCCAAAAGGCTAAGAATCAGCGGAAAGGAATGCTTGAGTTAAGATAGGCGTCTTCTATCTTTCATGTGATGCTATACCAGAATCAGGTAAGGAAGTAAACCACATCATAAAAACCTGTTTACTGAGATTTTATCATTTGTAGGCGTGACTCACCAGGCCCCCTTAGAAAAAGGAATTTGGGTAAAAGAAAAAAATCAGAGTTTAGTCCTTCTCAGAAGCTAAGTAGGGTCAGGCCTAGCTAGTGCTTGGATGGGAGAGTTTAGTCTTCAGACTTCACTTCATATATATATATATTGCTGTGAGTGTTTTAAAACCACATAAGTAATGGCATATTGTGGAATTTTTTTGCAACTTGTCTTCTTCATTCATTACTATATTTTTGAGATTTATATTTGGATACTGAAGGTCTAGTTCATTTAAACTGCCATATAGCATTCCATTCTGTAAATAATCATTTATTATTTCTGCACAAATGTTCAGCAAGATTGAATCTACCCTTTACAAACAGTTCTGTTAAAGTCTCCTTACCCTCTAAGAGGAAATAGTAGCAGGGTACTACTAATTGTTTTCCAAAGAGGTTGTGCCAATTTGTCTATGTTCTCATCAGAAACATCCTGGAGTTCTTTTTTCTCTGTAATCTGGTGGATGTCTCACTGCAAATTCATGTTGTAGTTTGCGTTGAACAATGCACTGAATGAACTACTTAAAGAATTAGTTGGGTTGAAAGTGGTTCTCTATAGAGATCAGAAAATGGGGGTGGGAGTGCCCTTTCAAAAGCTGCTATTTTCATAAACTTTGAAGGACTATTTGACTGTTTATAGTTGCATCTGTAAATTTGATAAAGTCTAAGTTAAAGAAAAAAAGAATACACAAGCCTCCTGCAGTGGTCTACAAAAGCTTCTCTGACTTCTTCCTCCCATGTTCACTGTGGCCGAGCCACCTTGACATCCTTGTATTCAGATACTCAGGACCTTTGCATTTGCTTTTTATCTTCCTGCAACATTTTTCTCCTAGATAGATACATGCTTTGTTCATACACTTCCTTTACATCTCTGCTCAAATGTCACCTTCTCAGTAAATTCCTGATACTTCTTAACCCCTCAATATACTTTACTTTTCAGCATGGCACCTAATATCATCTGGCATTTTATTATTTCTCTCCTTACTAAGCTTTGTCATCTTTGCTCCTATATCACGAACACCTCAAACAGAACTTTGACTGTTGTAAGGGATCAAAAAATATTCATTAAATGAATAATAGGACAAACATACACTAATTTAAAAACAAAGTCTCTGAAGGGGAGATGTAAGTGGGTAACAATTACTAGGTCTCACAAGTTATCAGGAAAATGCAAATTAAAGCAATGGAATAACAATCTTTGCCCACCAATTTAGCAAAAAATAAAAACAATAATATCATTGACAAGGGTAGAAAAGTAAATTGGGACAGTCTTTTGGAAGACAATTTGATATACAAATACTCATGTGGGCACAGCTAGGGACCTGCAAGGATGCCGCTGCAGCCTTGGTATAGTGAAACATTAGAAGCAAGAAGCAACCTCAGTGCCTATTACTAGATACATTGTTAAATTACAGAACTTATGTGTTTTCATTCTTTTTTATGGAAGTAGTATAACATATTTTCTAATAGGCAGCAAGTTTTTAAAAAAAAAAAATAGGAACAGCTATATGTTCTATATTGTGGTACCACTTGCGTTTCACAAAACACAAGACCAAATTTCTGTATTTATATGAAAATATCTAGAAAAAAATCCAATAGCCTACACCCAGAACTTTCATTTTATTAGTCTGTAATTCATTTAATATGTAGTTCTTGAGCATGTAATGTGTGTTAAGGAATTGTCTCAGGGTGCAAGGAATAGATCAGTGGGCAAAGTAGAAAAAAGTACCTGTAGGAGGAAACAGACCATGAGCAAGATACAGGGAAATACCTCACAGGTCACGTGGCGAAAAGTGCGAATGAAGACAGTAGAGCCAGGGTGAGAGAGCACTTGAAGCTCTGCTGTCCAGCGGTGCTTTCTGTGGTGACGGACACATCCTGTGAATTTGTACTCATACTGTAGCCACTGGCCTCATGTAGCTCAGATGAGCACTTGAAATGTGGCTAGTGCAACTGAGGGACTAGATTTTTAATTTTATTTCATTTTAATTCATTTAAATTTAAATTGCCACACACGGTGGACAGTACATTGGTATGGGATGATCAGGGAAGACCTCACAAAGCAACCCTTAAGCTAAGGCCTGTGTGCTAAAGCATGTGTCACAGACAGAATGAACAGCAGGACCTTATTTGGAGCAGTCGGAGGTAGAACAGCCAAAGGGAGGAGTGGAAGGAGATGAAGCCAAAGAAATAGAAGGTGGCCCGCCATGGAAGACCTTGGTGGCCAGTATAAGACTTTGCTTGTTCTCTGCATGAGGTGGGAAGCCATGGGAAGACTTTGAGCAGACAGGTGATGTGATCTGAATTTTTAAAGAGTTGCTGGAACTGTTCTGATCATAAGCCATGGGAATGAGTGCAGGAGCAAGAGGACAGGAGGCCCTCCATAACCCAGGCTGGCTTGGCAGTGGTGGAGGCCACAGTTCGGAGAGGAGTAATGGAAGTGTTGAGAAGAGGTCAGATGAGTTGACAGTATTTACTGCTGGATCAGGTAAGGGACATGAAAGAAAGGGAGGAAGGGGGTTTGGGCCTAAGCAAATAAGGTAGAGAGCACTAGGGAGAGAGAACATTTGGGAAAGGAATTCAAGAGTTCTGTTTTGGGCATGTTAAGTTGGAGGTATCTGTAGATAGTTATACCAAACAAAGTCTTGACAATGAGTGATACTGAAATAGAAATGGCAGCTAAAGGGTTTCTTCTTAGAGAATTGATTAAAAGAGAAGAGTTCATAGGTAGGTGTTAGAGCAGTTCCTTTTATGTTAGGGGCAAAACAGGTGACCTTTTCAGCATGAAGATTTTATTTCTTTCACAGAATGGCTCCTGAACGAGTAATGTCCCTGTCACGAGTTTGTGTCCCACTTGTTACTCTGCCGGATGTTGAACCCCTGGTGGAGGCTCTGCTCACCTACCATGGACATGAACATCAGGAAATCCTCGGGCCTGAGTTCTTTGATGCTGTAAATGAGGCATTTTTGCGGTAAGTCTTATTCATTTATCCTGTCGTCCAACTTTGTTTTTCCTTTTCTTAGAATGCTTCAGTATGTTGGAAATGCTATACAACAGCAGTTTTCAAATATTTTGACCGCCATACCTCTTTAAGCTCTTAAAAGTTATTGAGCATACTAAGAGCTTTTTTGTAAAAATGTGGGTGTGCCTATCAATATTTACCATATTTGAAATAAAACCAATTTTAAAAATATTCCTTCATTTAGAAATAATAATAAATCAGGCCGGGTGTGGTGGCTCACACCTGTAATCCTAGCACTCTGGGAGACCGAGGTGGGAGGATTACTTTAGGCCAGGAGTTCAAGACCAGCCTGAGGAACAGCAAAACCTCGTGTCTACAAAAAATAAAAAAAATTACCCAGGCATGGTGGCACATGCCTGTAGTCCCAGCTACTCAGGAGGCTGAGGCAGGAGGATCGCTTGAGCCCAGGAGTTTGAGGTTGCAGTGAGCTGTAATGAGGCCCAGCCTGGGTGACAGAACAACATACAAAAAAAAAAAAAAAAGACAGAGAGAAAGAAAGAAAGAAAGAAATATAATAAATCAATTACATGTTAACAAAATAGCATGTTTTTATGAAAAACAGTAATCTTTTCCAAGGCAAAAAAATTATTATGTGACAAGAGTGGCACTATTTTTACATTTTTATGAATCTCATTGTCTGGTATGAGATAGCTGGATTCTCATACCTGTTCTGCATTCAGTCTGGTGGGATATATTCTTTTGGTTGAAGTATATGAAGAAAATACGGCCCCATATAGATATGTAGTTGGAAAAGGCAGTAATATTCTAATAGCCACCTCAGATAATTGTGGATATTTTGTTTTGATAGCACCAAAATTTGAAAATGGTCATTTTTTTAAAGGTTAGTTACAATGTGGAATCTGAAATTATATCACTGAATTTTTCATACTCTGTTACATTAAAACACCCATGGGTCTGTTTTGTACTTTTAATGGATCTTTTGCCTATGCATCGTTCATTAGGGAATAGCCCAATGGAATCTTCATTCGTTGAGTTATGCGCATCTTCCAAATATTGACACATTTCACTATACAATATCAAAACTTACAATCATGGCTATCACCGCCAATCTCATCAGAAATATCTTTAGGTATTAGAAAGCCATTAAGTTCATGTTGGCAGACACAGATTTTCCAAGATTCTAATTTCTCCTTAAAAGCTCAAATTTATCATGGGATACAAATGCTATCACATAGTTGTTTTCCTTGGGATGACTGGGTCACTTTGCTAATTTTTGAGAAAGAATGTGCCAGATTCCGCAGTGTGAA
Organism: Lepilemur ruficaudatus; assembly: GCA_963574885.1. Classification (NCBI taxonomy): domain Eukaryota; kingdom Metazoa; phylum Chordata; class Mammalia; order Primates; family Lepilemuridae; genus Lepilemur; species Lepilemur ruficaudatus. Next base: position 22,884 of record CAUYRT010013731.1, read on the forward strand.
TAGCCATTGCTTGCGTGCTAGTTGTTCTTTCAGGTATATTTCCGTGGGGGAAAAAAGTGATCAGGTGGGCTCACAGCTTAAACAGTTGGATGAGTGCTTTTCTCCAACCATCATTTTTTGATGAAGCACAAGTGCTTGATGCATACTTTCCTTTTCATCATACAGAATCTGTTTTTAAAAATGTTCCCCAGAGTGAGAATTTAATAAAATCAATATTTTATACTGTTCATCAAACATTCTTATGTAAAGTTGGCAGTGTTTTTATGGTGCGTGTGTGGCAGTGAAGAATATGATGATGACGAGTCCCTCCTTTGATCCTCAGTGTTACCCACTGTTGTATTTGCAGTATCAGTGCAAACAGTTATCAGTGCCCCGTTGTTCCAAGAAAAACCCAAATAATTATTCAATACCTGAAATATTTCTTATCACTTGTGTGTGTGGCCAAGTTTCACATAAAAGACTTTCTTCCATGTTTAGTTGGTGCTGATAGCAGACAAATATAAGCAACACAGAGGTTCTGTTATAAGGTGTAACTGTACTCATTCTGTGGATGAGATACTAATTTATCACATCTACATTTAAATTATTTAATTCCTTTTTGTTTAGACTCTGAATGATTGGTCTCAAATTGATGATGCAGTTAGCTTGCACCATAATAGTATTTGAAACTATGTTGCATAAGACACAATAAGGTAAATCATTAACATCTGTAAAGCCAGGGAAAAATAATTTTCCTAATATTTTTGCTTTTTTTTTACAATTTAGCCCACTTTCCCTGGAGTAGATGTCTCCATCTCATGAGTCAGAGAATTCTCTGATGTGTTGGTTTCATCTTTTCCTGATGAAACAGCTGTGGGATGAAAAAGGAAATCTTTTAATCTTCCTTTTTAAATATAACAATCAATTCTTAAATGTAAGAAAATATGCTATAAATTTCATTTTTATAGTATATTTAACAATTTAAAATGTTAAATTATATAATCTAAAATATGTATTAAAATGTATAAATATACACATTGTATTTGTATACATAAAAATATGTGTATTTATATATAAAATCTAAGGTAATATAGATAAAACTTATAAAATTTAGAAAAGTTTTTTAAAAATTTTAAAAATATTACTGTGAAACCCAACAAAATATATTCATTTCTTAATGTGTTTCCATGTAGGCACAAGGGAAAATATCACAGTTTTTTAAATGGTGATTTTTTTGATGTGAATGGGGTTACAGAGATTATATCAAGTATAACTAAAGATAGTAAGAGTACAATAGAAGAACAGAGAATAAACTTAAGTTAATCTCTGAAAATATACATTTTTATATCCTAAATGTACTACCTTAAAAAATTCCTGAGAACATGAAGAATATACAGACATGCATTCCATTGCATGTCAGAACAATGATGTCAGCAAACATTATGTAGCCTCTGGATGATCCATACCATCGAGAAGGAGGGAATCCTCCTCAGCTCATTCTACAAAGCCAGTATCACCTTGATACCAAAGCAAGGAAAGGACACAACAGAAAAAGAAAACTACAGACCATATCCCTTATGAAAATAGATGGAAAAATCCTCAATAAAATAGTAGCAAACTGAATTCAACAGCACATTAAAAAAGAGAGAGAGAAAAAGCAAATGCCATCTTAGTATTTTTATGAAAATAGTTTTGACCTCACAGAGCCCCTAAAAGGCTCTCAGTTCTCTCCTACCTACCTGGAAAGGGTTCTGTGGACTCCACTTTGAGTTAGGAGTTACTTTCTCTGCAGCGTTTTAAAGCACTGTTTCTTTCTTTATGGGAAGTCTACTGTGGCGTAGTAATTTCCAGATTCCATTCAGTCTTAGGTAAGACTCACAGGATTCATGATTCTGAATTCAGGGTACAGGGTTGATATGATTTTAAATGATATTTATTACTTTTGAGCCTTAAATTTGTTAAAACTACCATGGTTTAAAAATATGTCGTTAATATTGTTTATCTCCTTCAATTCTTTGTTATTTATATACTTTTAGAGAGAAATTGGAGAATTGTTACATATATAGACCCTTTACTAAAGAGTACATTTTTGAAAACATAACTACAATGCCATTATTACATCTTAAAACTGATACTAGTTCCTTATCATCTTCACATATCTAGTCAGGAATTAAATTCTCCTGATTGTTTCACTATTTTTCTTACAATTCAAAATTTACACATTGCATTTAGTGGATAGGTTCTTTTGAGTCTCCTTCAATCTATAGGTTCCTAATCCTTCTTTGTTTTCGTTTTGCAAATTATTTGTTGAAATAATAGAGTTGTGATCAGGCATCGTGGCATATGCCTGTCATCCCAGCTACTTGGGAAGCTGAGGTGGGAAGATCATTTGAGCCCCAGAGTTTGAGGTTGCGGTGAGCTGTGATTGCACCACTGACTTAAGCCTGGGTGACAGAGCGGGACCCTGTCCCTAAAAAGAGTAAAAAATAATAGTGTTGTTTTCCCCCACTCTTGGATTGTACAGCATTCCAGCCATCTTGAGTGTAACAAAGGGTGAGTGCCTCCCCCTCCCCCTGAAGGTTTAAGTCACTCTTTCCATCATGTTCAATTTCTATGTGCAGTTGGACCTATTTTATTATTCTCCATTCTGGTTCTTTGGCTTAATATGTATCATGCACTAGTATCCTTTTGTTTTAATCTAATAAAATTTTGTTTGAATCTAATATGCTTATTATAAAATAGGGCTAGTTTCCTCTCATTTCTTTTTCAGGGTTTTGTTTTGTTTTGGTTTTTGCATGTTAAATATGTAGACTAACTTAGGGAGAGCTGGCATCTTTATGACATTAAAGTGTTCTGTCCAACTGTCCAAGAACACATGTCTATTTGTTTAAGTTTACTTTTGTGATCTGAAAGGAGTGTTTTGTATATTTTTCACATATAGGTTTTATATATTTCTTATTCGTAAGCTTTTGTTATATTTTTGTTTTGAATTTTTTGGCTGTCATAAATGGATCTTCTCTTTCAACTCCAAATGGATTTGTATTATGTCATTGCATCTGGAAAATGAAAAAGCTCAAAACCACTGTTATTTTTACAGTTAGTACAGAGGAAGTGGTTCCCAGTATAGTATTTCCATTTTTGATATATCTCTTAAAAATTAGAATATTTTAATTTAATTTTATATGAAAGGCTAAAATCCAGGACTTTGTTAAAGTAAGATTTAGAAAGTTATCATTTGGTGTTTTGAAGAAAGGTCAAAACATAATTTTCATAGTTAAAAAATAAAAAGTCCTATTTTCTGCTTACTTCAAACCCTCTGTCAAAATTTACTCCATAAGTAAAGTGAATTTCCTGAGGAGTCTGGCCAGTTATCTTTGCTGTTTATGTGAGGTGTTGGGTAATAACCAATATAAAAGTTTATAGAGTGTGCTAAGTGTGCTTCACACGCGTGTGCCCTTCACACCATTCAGCTGAGCACGCCCTTCAGATTCTCACGGCTTACCCCACCACCTTTCATTTTTCACTCTCCACAGCAGTGTCTCAAAATATTTACTTTTAAGTACAATGTTCTTTGCCTTTCACCATGGTGCTCCATTTCTGATTTATCTAGGAATATATTTCACAGAAGAATATGGTCTTAGCAGCCTGTGTCCAGTCTTAACTTTATCAACAAAAATTGAAGGGAAATGGGAGGAGAATGGCCCTCATCCTCCGTGAAACCCCAAAAAGCTGTTTTGGAAATTACTGGCAAGGAGGCGACGTGCTCAGAGAACAGCCACTTCTGTTCCAAAGCGGTACTCAGAGGGATGCTGAGGGCAGCTGCTCCACAAGCAGGCCCGCACTCTTTTGCTTTTTATTTTACTTGTGATAGCACGTTCTCCCTCAACAACTAATAAAATTTATTTGGTTTGGAAAGTTATGTCTGCTAATCCATAGGGGACAGACTGTCCAGAAATGCTGGGTGGTCTTCAGCGTGTCCAATTCCTATGGCTTCAGCTCAGCAAGTTCCCCGAGCAGTGGCGTAAGAGCTGGAGGCTTTCCATGGATACTTTCCCATAGACAGAACATCCCAGCCACATGTTGACACAGGGAGGCTGATCCAATCAATCAGTGCAAATTACTGCCCCACGCCCAGCGCCCCCTCCCCTCAGCTCCTTGAACAGTTCCCCAAATGTGCTGCGTGGTCATTTGGAAACCACATACTTTCTTTGACCGATGTGCCCTGCCCTGTGTTTAGCCTTCCAACTATTTGCTTACCGCAATACACCAGTGGAATTTCATCTGTTTTGTAATTGGCTGGGTGTCTTTGGCCTTGGCTTCCAAGTGCAGTCATGTACTTTGAGAAATGGGCTGCCTGTCTTCTTTTAAACAGCAGATGCTTGCCCCTCTCTGTGGTTTAGATAACCTAAAGGAACTTTTTAATTTCTTGGCCTGAATGTCAAACCTAACTTCTCATGTCTGTCTCTGGGGTTGCTGTCATAGCCACCTGCAGGCTGCAGATTGCATAAAACCTTCCTGGGAGGGCTGCTGAGGTCCTTTTGTAAGTCTGGAGTATAAGTAATTCAGCATGACTTTGTCCTGTGAGTTCACCCAAATTCATTGCTTCAAAAATGTTGAGAAATTTGAAAACTGGATGGAAAATTTTTTCTATGTGCCCGAATGAATGAGTCAATGAACAAATGAAAGAATGAATGTATGTTGGTGATATTGTGACATAATAAGAAATACATATTTGGTCTTCATCTAAGCTTCTAAAAGCCTTGGAATTTCTTGAGTGATAGGGGTGAGAGGAGCATTTTTTATTATTTGTAACAAGTCCTTTCCACCTCACCTGAGTTTAGGCTAATGAGGTGACTCTTGGTGAGCCCCCAGGTGGCTTCAGGGTGGGGCCTCATAGCCAGAAGAACCAACCATCTGAATAAAGCATTGGAACTTTCAGCCCCCGCCCCCAGAGAGTGACCTGATCAGCAGTGCCCAGTGATTTGATCAACTGTTCTACATGATGAAGCCTCCATGAAAACCCCAAACTATGGGGTTCAAAGAGCTTCTGGGCTGGTATTCACAGCAAGGTGCTGGGAGGGTGGTGTACTTGGAGAGGGTATGGAAACCCTAAGCCCCTTCCTCCATAGCTGGCCCTATGCGTCTCTTCATTTGGCTGTACCTGACTTGTTTGTATCCTTTAGAATAAACTGATAATAGTAAGTGAAGTGTCTTGCCTAGTTCTATGAGCCATTCTAGCAAATTATCAAACCTGAGTAGGGGATTGTGGGAGCCTCCGATTTACAGTTGTTCGCTCAGAAGAATGGGAGGCCCAAACTTGTGATTGGCATCTGAAGTGGAGGCAGTCTTGTGGGACTGACCCCTTAACCTGTGGGGTCTGTGCTAACTCTTGGTAGTTAGTGTCAGAATTGAATTGAATCATTGGACACCCAGTTGGTGTCCAGGGAGTTGAAGAATTGGTTGATGTGGAGGAAAAAACCGCCCACAGAGTTGGTGTGAGAAGTGTTCTGTGAATAGAAGACAACTCATAGTGGTAGGAATGATTGACCAACCAGCTAACCTCACGGGGTAGCTCTGAATGTTAAATAGGGTGACCATATAACTTATAATCTAGACCCCAACACTTTTGAGAGTTAAAGGGGATCCTTTTATAATTACGGTGGGATAATAGGCGTAAACTTGGCCCAGGCAAACTAGATGTATGTTCACCCTAAGATTTAAATGGATCCAATACCTGTAATAGTCTTAGCATAGTGCCTGGTACCTAGAGTAAATACTCAATAACTATTAGCATATTGCTATTGTTATTATTGACTTTAATAATTACATTATTTCTGATACTGTTTAGTATTAGTTTTTCTCAAGCTCATACATTTTCCTCCTAATAAAAGGATCACTAATCTCAGGCCAGCTGTAAGCTAAATTCCCATTGCTAAAAGAGCTAGTATGGCTGCCAAAGATGCTTACTTAATAAGAAATGAGTTCATCGTCCTATGAGAGGAACCTAATTTATACTCCTTGAATAACTTACTGATGAGTAGTTTTCTCACCTGGTGTGCTCTTGCATATCAGCTTACCAAAAGCAATGCTAACTGGAATCAATACGAGGAGCCATGGATTATGTAAAATACCCTCAGATTAGGAAATGAGACTCTGATTCTCAAAAACTAAATCACAAGAAAATGCTGAGTCACATCCAGGCTTCTGGTTTTGTGTTTTTTAAACTCAGATATGAAAAATCAGGCTTTATTTTTTTAGTTCAATAGATTGAGCGGGTGAAGGTGGTTTTTTGATACATGTATGAATTGTATAGTGGTGAAGTCAGGGCTTTGATTGTACCCATCACATGAATAGTACACATTGCACCCGATAGGTGATTTTTGGTCCCCCACCTGCCTCTCACCCTTTTCCCCCTTCTGAGTCTCCAGAGTCTATTATACCACTCTGTATGAACACGCATACCTATTGCTTAGTTCCCACTTATAAGAGAGTACATGTGGTATTTTTTTTTTCCATTCCTGAGGTATTTCACTTAGGATTATGGCTTCCAGTTCCATCCAAGTTGCTGTAAAGACATTATTTCATTCTTTTTATGGCTGAGTAGTACTCCATGCCGTATATATACCACATTTTCTTTATCTGCTTATCAGTTGATGAGCACTTAGGTTTATCCCATATGTTTGCAATTGTGAATTGTGCTGCAATAAATATACAAGTGCATGTGTCTTTTTGATATTATGACTTCTTTTCATTTGGGTAGTGGGATTGCTGGATCAAATGGTAGGTCTACTTTAGTTCTTGGAGGAATCTCCATACTGTTTTCCATAGAGATTGTACTGATCTACATTACTACCAATAGTGTATAAATGTTGCCTGTTCACTGCATCTGTGGCAACGTCTGTTGTTTTTTGACTTTTTATAATGGCCATTCTGATGGTATCTCATCATGGTTTTAATTTGCATTTCCCTAATGATAAGTGATGTTAAGCATTTTTTCATGTTTTTTGACCATTTGTATATCTAATTTTGAAAAATGTTCATGTCTTTTGCCCACTTTTTAATGGGGTTATTTGGTTTTTTCTTGATGGTTTGTTTGAGTTCTTTGCAGAATCTGGATGTTAGTCCTGTGTTGGATGTATAGTTTGCAAATATTTTCTCCCATTCTATAGGTTGTCTGTTTACTCTGTTGGTTATTTCTTTTGCTGAGCAGCAACTTTTTAGCCTAATTAAGTCCCATATATTTATTTTTGTTTTTGTTGTATTTGCTTTTGGGGTCTTCGTCATAAATTCTTTACCTAGACCAATGTCCAGAAGAGTTTTTCCTACATTTTCTTGTAGAATTTTTATGGTGTCAGGTTTTACATTTAAGTCTTTAATCTATCTTTTGTTAATTTTTGTGTATGCTGAGAGGGACCCAATTTTATTCTTCTACATATGGCTATCCAATTTTCCTAGTACCATTTGTCAAATAGAGTGTCCTTTCCCCAGGGTATGTTTTTGTCTGCTTTGTTGAAGATTGGTTGGTTGTAGTTATGGGTCTTATTTCTGGATTCTCTATCCTGTTCTATTGATCTATGTGTCTACTTTTATACTAGTACCATGCTGTTTTGATTACCATAGAATTGTAGTATAATTTGAAGCTGGCTAATATAATGCCTCCAGATTTGTTCTTTTTGCTTAGGATTGCTTTGGCTATTTAGGTTCTTTGATTCCATATGAAATTTAGGATTGTTTTTTCTAATTCTGTGAAAAATGACCTTGATATTTTGATGGGAATTGCATTGAATTGGTAAATCACTTTGGGCAGAATGGACATTTTAACAATATTGATTCTTCCAATCCATGAGCATGGGCTGTTTTTCCATTTGTGTCATCAGTGATTTCTTTCATCAATGTTTTGTAGTTCTCCTTGTAGAGATCTTTCACTCCCTTGGTTAACTACATTTCTAGGTATTTTATTTTCTTTGTAGCTATTGTAAATGATATTGAGTTCTTGATTTGATTCTCAGCTTGTCTGTTACTAGCGTATAGAAATGCTACTGATGTATGTACATTAATTTTATAACCTGAGACTTTACTGTATTTATTCTAGGATTCTTTTGGAGGAGCCTTTAGGGTTTTCCAGATGTAAGATCATATCATCAGCAAACAGGGATAGTTTGACCTCCTCTTTTCTAATTTGTATGCCCTTTGTTTCCTTCTCTTGCCTTGTTGCTCTGGCTAGAACTTCCTATACTATGTTCAATAGAAGTGGTAAAAGTGGGCATCCTTGTCTCGTTCCAGTTCTTAAGGGAAATGCTTTCAACTTTACCTCATTCAGGATGATGTTGGCTGTGGGTTTATCATATATGGCTTTTATAATTTTGAGGCATGTTCTTTCTATGCCTAGTTTGTTAAGAGTTTTTATCATGGGCTGGGTGCGGTGGCTCACACCTGTAATCCTAGCACTCTAGAAGGCCGAGGTGGGAGAATCACTTGAGCTCAGGAGTTTGAGACCAGCCTGAGCAAGAATGAGATCCCACATCTAGTACAAACAGTAAAAATTAGCTGGGTGTGGTGGCACATGCCTGTAGTCCCAGCTACTCGGGAGGCTAAGGCAAGAGGATTGCCTGAGCCCAGGAGTTTGAGGTTGCTGTGAGATAGGCTGATGCCACGGCTGATGCCATGATAAAAAAGAGTTTTTATCATGATGGGGTGCTGTATTTTATCAAATGCTTTTCCTGCATCTATTGAGATGATCATATGATTTTTGTATTTAATTCTGTTTATGTGGTGAATCACATTTATTAACTTGCACATATTGAACCATCCTTGCATCCCTGTGATGAAACCCACTTGATCATGGTGAGTTATTTTTTTGATATGCTGTTGGATTCTGTTTGCTAGTATTTTGTTGAGAAAAATCAGGCTTTAAATGTTATGAAATAATATAGTTGAATATTTAAGTGAAGAAAGATTGGTATAATACCGAGGACAGAAAGCTAGCAAACAATTAGTAGTAACTAAAGTTCTCATTTCTATTTATCCATTGATTGAGACGTCCTGACATCTCTCCTTTTTTCTTACCTTAATAAGATATAGTCACAAAATTAGTCATTGAAAAAGTTTACTTTTCAAATAAAAATCTGCTAATATTGATTTGTAATAGAAATTCTAGTATGTGTGGACATTTCTTCTGCTTGGTGATTTTTGCACTGTGCTTTGAGAAATGGGATTCTCTGCATGTACAAATGATAATGATGGTACTATTTCCTCAATTTTGATATATTTCTTAGGTCAGATTATCATGTAAATACACCTTTAGGATGTAATAGAGAGTATTCTTTTCAGTTCCTTGGATTTAAGCAATTCTCCAGAAAACTTGGTCCCAGTTTCTGTGGGTTTCTCTGGCAGTACAAACAACTATGATCACTTTCTGGTTTGAAAATATGGATGGAGTGTTGCGTGCATGCCTTTGTTGTGGCTGAGAAAGTCCCCGCCTCCCCTCTGCCACTCAGATAGGTGTAGAACCCATTCCCTCAGACAAGTATCTCCCTCACCAGGAACTTTTCTTGTGAATAATTTAATTCTGCATTCTGTTTTTTTTTACTGTAGCTACAAAAAACATTTGGAGCCAAAACTATTTAATAAGCAGCCAATTTTTTCTTTTTCATACTGTTAATACCTTTTTTGGAAGATGATAGGGGCAAATAACTGCCTCACTAAATCGAATATTTGGGAGAAATTTTTCTAATTATCAAGGTGGCATCTATATGGAAGAGTCTAATTGCAAGAGGTATTAAAAAGGGAAAGGAGTCCTGTCCAGGGTTCTCCTGCTTCATGTCAAAAATTGTCACTAAAAATCAGATGTTCATGTGAAAGCGCTGACTGGGGGATCCTAATCCTCATTATTTTAAAGGGGAAAGTTATCATGTATTACACGTAAGCCTTAAGCACCCTACCAATTTCCTGAAACATGTCTATAGTACAGAAAACTCCTTGTGATTGTTAGGTAGGAATTTGGGGAGCCAAGTTTTTATCTTATCCTGTTTTCCTTGAATTCATCATTTTAATCAATTCCAGACAGGATGGATGGAATAAATATAGAGCAGAGAAAGGACAACCTTAGAGTTTCTATGACTAACACATGTTGAACAGAATGAAATTTGTCAGTGTCCCTAAAAACATTTTTTAACTTTATTGGCTCTTTAAAATTTCCACAGAACATACATTCATTTTATGCCGAACAATATAATACAGGGCTATGTACAGAAAGTGTTCATTATCTCCTCCTTATCAACCTTTGGTGCTTCTGGTAACCACATCTTATACTTTTGTAAACATACAGAAATCTATATAAAGCAATTTTCTCTCCTTTTAAAGTAGTTTTGAAAAAAATAAAAAACAGCATCACACCATACACATCACTCCGGAACATGTTTTTTTAACCAATATATCTTAGGTAGTATCCTTCACAAGATATAGATCCAGCTCTTTCTTAAAAATAGGAACGTATCCCATGATATGAATGGAGCAGACCTCGTTCTGCTATCCCCCAATGCACATTGCAGTCGGTTCCAATTTCGTCTTTAGGATGTTGCTGTAATAAATGTCCTCAAACTGACGCTTCTGTTTCTGCCAGGCAGAGTCACAGAAGTACAATTAGTAAGACAAGGGATGTGTGTGTTTTACATTTTCTCAGAATTATGAGCCACTCCCTGTCCCACCTGTGAGAACACCCTTCAGCATTGGGCGTTACCACTTTCCTCAGCATTTGCAGCATGAGGGTGAAAATGATACGGCGCTGATGTGTTTGCGTTTCTTTACTATTAATAAGGTTGAAGATCTGCATATTTTTATAGGCCATTTGCATTTCTTTTTTTGTGATTTGCCTATTTTATTTCAAAACCAACCTGGTACACATAAAGAGCAGTTTATATAGTCCAAATGAGTTGGCCCAACCAAATTCTGTTGTGCAAGCATATTAAGATCATACTGCCTTGGTGATTTCTTCCTTCAAGAGTGACTATGAAGAGTTAAGTCACTGGTGTTTTGGGGCAAAATAGATTTAATCAATAGTAGACTATTCATATATTAAACATGGGTCCATAAATTTAATTGTTCACAGATATTAGTAGAATGTGCTCTGAATCAAGGCTCTAATAAAAACCACCATTAATATATACACTTTTCAAACTGTGCCCGAGGCTAGCACAGAAACTTTGTGCACTTACTGACTTGAGTGTAACTCTTGTGTGATTGTGTGACCACGCAGTACCTTTTAATTCACATGGTTGAGGGAGCTGCCTGTCTGCGTGACAGGTGTGTTTTTGCGTTTGTCCGTATGTATTCGCACCTAGTGCGGCAGCACATCTCTTGTCACTGTGGCCTGACGGGATAAATGGACACGCTACATTGTGGCTGTTAGGAGCATCAGGATATGCTGGTGACTGAGGAACGTTCACAGACGTGAAACACTTTTCTGATGATGTGCCTGTTTATTTTATATGGATCCTGAAAAAAGATAAGGTGTGATGAAAGCAGGTCAGAAGATGGCACTGCTGTGTGAGAAGGGAGGAGCCACTGAGCAGCCAGGTTCTCCATGACGGAAGCAGGGAGCACCCTCCCCCACTTCCAAGGGGTGTTCTGCTTCCCCTTAATAGCTGGACAGAAATCCCTTCCAGGGGTTCATTAATGTGACTAAAATCGGCTGACAGCCTGGACTTTGAAAAGACTTCCCTCCCGCGGAAGGGTGTGAGCAAAAGCTGCAGGCATCTGGCTCATCCAGTAGAGCCGTCACTGTCCCTGCCATGCCCAGGCCCGTCTCACTGCACCCTTTTCCTGAGACCATGTGTTCCTGCACTCCCCTGCCTGGGGAAGTGGAGAGACCACCTTGCTTCAGATCTTACAAGCTATGAGACTTGGTCCTCTCCAACCTCACCTTGGTTGCCTCATCTATACAGTAAGGGGATAATAATGGTACCTGTTCTGTAGGGCTGTTATGAGGATTAAAGTACAAGTAAAATGCTTAGCATCACTACAGGTGCACCCTTAATAAATGGCAGCTCCCGTTCCTTCAGCCTCTCCCACTCCTCTGCACCCTGCCCCTGCAGCAGCCAGCCAGCCACTCGGGCTGAAGCACCACCTTTCCAGAGCACACAGGGCAGCCACCTCTGGGCTACCTCCTGGCATCAGGCCCTTCAAAGCCATTCCTCTGAAGACTTGTCTGCAGTCCTGGCCTCACTTGCATTCGCTCTGCCTTCTGGGTCCATCCTGGGCCTGCCCCCGCAGCGAGTATGGTTCACTCTCACCTCCGCAGCCTGTCTGCAGTGTCGGTCACAGCTGAGCCCTTCCTTCTTGGGTCCGTGTCTTCTCGTGCTCTGCTTGTGTGCCTCTGCTGTCTGCAGTTCTTCCTCCTCCTAGGCCGGCCACCTGCTGCCTGCGCACTGTGTTCCCAGGGATGCTGGCCCTTCCTCTCTCCACTTAGCATTCCCTTCCTCGGAGTTCTCATCATTCTCCGCGCCTTCCCTGCCAGCTGACACCCCTGAGTGTGTACCTTCAGCCCAGACCTGTCCCAGAACTTCCAACTTGGATATTCAAGGACCTATCAATATCTCTGCTTGGTTCTGCCTCAGACATTTCAAATCCACACCCCCCAAGCTGAGCTCTTAGTAAATCCTCCACAAGTCTTTCCATCTCTCATCTGAGGAAATGTTACATCCAGCACTGAGGGGGTGTGGGCACCATGGCAGTTCTTTGCCAGGTGCAGGAGGTGGGTAGATGGGGGAAGGGGCCCTGCTAGCGGTCCCAGACAGTTGAAGCTCAGGGTGCAAATGTGAGGCCAGAAGAAGGCTCTGAAGTGGACGTGTCCCACCCTCGTCTTGCCAGCTCCTCCACAGCCCCCCAGTCCTCAGCTTCCTCAGCTCCTCCTCTGGCCCCGGGGTCAATCCAGTACAAGGTCTGCAGGAGTTACACTGAATGAGAAGAAAAAGCAAAACTATTGGCAACTGCATCCTCACCCCATACTCTGTCCATTTTTGCCCCTGGACCCAGTCCTTAGGCCTCACACTAGCTCTGCAGAGAAGTGGCCCAGGAGTTGTGGTGAAGGGACAGGCACCAAAGGAGTTGTTGGGTGTTGGAGAGCCTTTGCCGCAGCTCTGGTTTTCCTTATTATGGCAGTAGGCACTATGGCAGAGCCTTGCAAGCACCCTGCTGTCTGGGATGCTCACGTAAAGGGCAGGAGGCCCTAGGGGTGGCTCTGTGGATCCCAGAGCCACGACCACAGTCTCAGAATTAGACATGTGCCCCCTCATGCTCACTCTCAGGAGGGGTAGTGGAGCCCCAATTCACTGACATAGAAAGACCTCCAAATATAGTTTTCCTGTAGAAATGTACCTGCACAAAAGGCTTGTTTGTTTAGAGTATATCAATCTTAAAATCCACTATGTGTCCATCAACTAAGCCATAACCACCATATATGAAATTGTTAATAAAAATATTTAACTTTCAAGCAACAAATTTACAAATATGTTTATTGCATGTTTACTATGTGCCAAACACTGTGCTAATCACTCTCCATGTGTTAATTGTATTTTATCCTTCCAACAGCATTATGAAGGAGGTAGGCCCATTTTACAGATGAATAAATGGGTTTAGAGGTTAAGTAACTTTCCCAAGGTGATACAATTAGTAGGTGGTGGCTCTGAGACTGAAACTTAGGTCTGATTCTACACTTTAAACCACTGTGATGCAATTTCAGACGTAACTATTTCTTAAATTAGGGACTGGGTATCACGAGGCCTTTCTCCATCTCATTTTTTGTCACCCTGTTTTTCTCCCATCACTGCATATTTGCTTATGCTTTTTGAAGGCAGCTTTTTTTTCCTGAGCATTTCTCTGATTTCTTAAGGTGAGTTGAAGTGGAAGCATATTCACATTATTTTGCAAATGAGTATTTGGTAAATATTCACTGATACTATGGATATTAACTGCTGCTTTGATCATGATGAGAAGTTGTTTCACAAATTGGATTAGTGATTGCATTTTGAACTTTCTTAATCTTTTTTCAGTACTCCATTTCTGTTTAAAATTTTGTTTATTTCTTGCTGAAAGGAAGAAGATTTCTCTCCCCACGTCAGCTATAGTCTGCCTGTGGCTTCGGCACCTTCCCAGTCTTGAAAAAGCAACGCTGCATCTTTTTGAAAAGCTAATCTCCAGTGAGAGAAATTGTCTGAGAAGGATCGAATGCTTTATAAAAGATTCATCGCTGGTACGTGCTGGGCTTTGATGAAGAGAAAAATCCTTAAAGGAGATGCTGGGAATCATTTCTTTTAGTCAAAGAATAAAGGGGAGGGGGGGAATGTAAACAAAAGAACAGTTGAAACTTTTAAAAGTAATTGTGTATTTACATTTTATTTTAAAAATGCTAGCGTGGGGCCTGTTCTGTGCGCTTGGAGCAGGCAGGGAGAGAGTTGCGACTTACTTGATTGGTGTGCTGTGTATTCCATAGTCACAGGAACAGACATTTGGACACAGACTTTAAAAACAGCATTTTGTATTGCAACATGAAAAGAAACTTTTTAGAAATGAAGATCTTATGGATGAGAGCAGGAATCAATTAACAAAGAAAAACATTCAAAAAAAATAAACTTTTAGCTCTTTACTAGAGGAAAAATAAAACACTCAAGAAAAACAAAGCTAAACCCCAGAAAAATGGTTAAAGCAACAAAACTAACTAAGACTTCTGTAAGTTTTCTTTTGGTGTGAGGCCGCCTGCCTTCAAACCTCGCTGTGCAGCCGCTCTGGGCCCCTTGACCCTCAGGACTGTGAATTCGGGAGCCCAGGGGCCGTGTGGGCCTCTGTTGCCTGACTTAGTGTCGGGCAGTCCTCAGAGCCTGACTGACCAGTCAGGATATTTTCTTTCTGTGGGAGGCAGCTCTGTGGAATTTTTTTTTTTTTTTTTTGAGACAGAGTCTCACTCTGTTGCCCAGGCTAGAGTGAGTGCCGTGGCGTCAGCCTAGCTCACAGCAACCTCAAACTCCTGGGCTCAAGCGATCCTCCTGCCTCAGCCTCCTGAGTAGCTGGGACTACAAGGCATGTGCCACCATGCCCGGCTAATTTTTTCTATATATTTTTAGTTGGCAAATTAATTTCTTTCTATTTTTAGTAGACACGGGGTCTCGCTCTTGCTCAGGCTGGTTTCGAACTCCTGACCTTGAGTGAATCACCTGCCTCAGCCTCCCAGAGTGTTAGGATTAACGATGTGAGCCACCACGCCCGGCATATCTCCTAGGTTTTTTAGCCTTAAATTTCTACATTTAGTGCGTGTGTATACGCGTATATACAAAAAAGCTGGTTGATGGGTGGGTATTTTTGTGCCTTATTATATACCCAGCGTTGTACGATGGAAGATACAGGAAAATCTTGTTTGGTGGTGGGTAGGTCTAACTACTAATCTTGTTAGTTTAGCAGTAGGTAACAGCCTACATAGTGACCACTCTGCCACCCATAATCACGTGTCATGGCTTTCCCCATGTCCCCTAAGTCTGACACAGCTCACAGTAGAAATAACCAGTGGTACACCATGAAAAAAGGGGCAATCACAGAAAACCTTTTCAGCCATGGTAACGGAAGCTTCGCAGCTGCAAGAGCCAATGACGTAGGTCCTCGCAAACGACTCATACACTTGCTCTCTATCTGGCAAATACCTCAGGCTCGCTCTGATTCCTGGGTCATTCTCTCTCATCCTCATCCCTTTGGTAAAAGCAGACTACCAGAAAGAACATGTCAGCTGCCCGGCGAAGGTCTAGCAACCTTGGGGCACATTCTTAAGGGCCAGCATACCAGCAAAAGTTGACATCACCATTTTCTTTACTGTAAAGCTCCAACTGTGTTAGGAAATGCTAAGGTCTTCCCACCGGTGTCTTTTCGCTGCTTTGTCAAATCCCCTAAGACTGTGATGAGTCACACAGGGACAGACTGTGCATTTGCATTTCTTTTAGCCAAACTTTATTTTCATCTTGGCTCTGTCTGTTTGTAGGAGGAAAAAAAGGAGGGAAAGGAGACACAATGAAATGCTTCTAATTTTCCTGTCCACGGTTTAAATCTTCTTTCGGATGCCAAAGGAATCCACTGGAATATTGAATGCAGTGATTGCTGACGTATCGGATGGCTGACCGAAATACGAATTCTGGTTAACCACGGTTGGGTCTGTATGTCCGAATTACGGAAACTAATGCTGTTTTGTTTTGTTTTGTTTTTTTGAGACAGAGTCTCACTCTGTTGCCCAGGCTAGAGTGAGTGCCGTGGCATCAGCCTAGCTCACAGCAACCTCAAACTCCTGGGCTCAAGCGATCCTCCTGCCTCAGCCTCCTGAGTAGCTGGGACTACAGGCATGCACCACCATGCCCGGCTAATTTTTTCTATATATTTTTAGTTG
>CAUYRT010013732.1:0-18482 GCA_963574885.1 Lepilemur ruficaudatus
AAACTTAAATCTTTTTTTTTTTTTTTTTTTTTTGAGACAGAGTCTCACTCTGTTGCCTGGGGCTGGAGTGCCGTGGCGTCAGCCTAGCTCACAGCAACCTCAAACTCCTGGGCTCAAGCAATCCTTCTGCCTCAGCCTCCCGAGCAGCTGGGACTACAGACATGCGCCACCATGCCCGGCTAATTTTTTCTATATATTTTTAGTTGGCCAATTAATTTCTTTCTATTTATAGTAGAGATGGGGTCTCACTCTTGCTCAGGCTGGTTTCAAACTCCTGGACTTGAGTGATCCTCCTGCCTTGGCCTCCCAGAGTGTTAGGATTACAGGCGTGAGCCACCGTGCCCGGCTGAAAACTTACATCTTTTCACTGTGCTTTTGAGATATAAATTTTCTACCCTGTTTCCTTTGGGACCTGAGAGCCATCTATTTTAAGTATAAACTTTGGAGAGATGACTCATCAGAAAGAAAAAAAAGAGCTATTAAGACATAAACTTACAAACTGGCAATGAAAAATTTTAAGTCTTTTCTACAAATATTAGTGTAAAAAAAAAAGCTTTGGCTATCTCTGCATGTACACTTAACTGCCAGAAACACAATTTGGATCCAGCTGTTCTTTTATAAACTAGTGAGTTTTGTATTATTTTACCTGGCAAATGGCTAAAATTTTAGAATAAAAGCCATAAGATCTCTGTTTTCACCTGTCTGCATGTTTATGTCTGTCTATACATATGTATGTTATGTGCATGTGATTTTTTAAAATTTCAGTTAGCATTGTCAAAATTAATTTAAAAGACAGAGTCATTCAATTAGCTTTCAAAAAGAATAAGTGCTTATATAAACTAAGTATTCCTAAAACTTCCAGAAAAATAGAAACTGACTCAAATGCTTTTCAAGTTTACGTTACTTGGATAATCTTTGGTAAATAAGAACATTGTTGGTTTGGGAAAAAAACAACAATCAGACATGTCTTCAGAGTAGTCAGCATTAAACACAGTTCAGACAAACAACTTTTTATATCTAGATTTACTAGTAAAATAAATTCATGTTATCTCCATGTTATAAAACTTGTCACCAAGAAAAATAAGATGATGGCTAGCTGTTTAATATATCATAAAATTTTCATTAGCAATCCAAACATAATTATTAAAAAAAATTCAATAGATGTATGTAAAATAAAAGCTTATAAGTAAACTTTTAAGAAATAGCTTCAGAAATCTTTTTGGTATCTTAAACCTTAAAGTTATACTAAGTTAAATTAAATGATAGATATTCATTTAATATTTGTGTCATTTCTAAATATAAAATACTGGAACATTAGCTGTTGAACATGTTTATTTACTTTTGGCTTTGAAGAAATTCAGAACATGCCACCCCAAAAATGCCACTCTGACATCTATTATGAATTAAAGGCATTTAAAAAATAGCAGAAAAAAGAAAGAAAAAGAAAAAAGAAAGAAAGAAAAAGAAAAAAAAACAACAGAAAAAAATCATTCTGAACTTCCATCTTTTTCTTAAAAGCAGGAGATAAAATTCCCATGTGAAAGATGTCCTCCCTATACTAGAAGGAAAGTAACATTCTTATCATCAAGGTTGAAAGTTGAGGCCAAAGGAAATCTGTATGAAGAAAGTTTGTTAAACTAATCCTTATTCAATTCAACTCTGTGTCTTTGGTCTTCATTTCCTTAGCAGGGCTCCTGTGTCACATAAATTTTATGTTAATCTCCTGTTAATCTGTTTTACATCAATTTAATCCTCAGACCTAGTCAAAAGCCCTAACAGAATGGAGATAAAATTTTGCCTTCCTTACAGTTCCTTATTAAATTACTAAAGATATTTGCATTTGTTAATATGTCCTTTTTGTCACAGTGAGAATTTATACTAAGAGGAAGCCTCTACCTACAAAAAGTATAACATGATATATTCATAAGATTTACTAGTCTGCTCATACAGAATGCTGATGTGACAGTTCACATTGTACACTTAATTTTCTCTGTAAAAGAAATGTCACTGATGGTTAAAAATTATGATCAGTATATGTAATTAAAACAACTAAAAATTATAAAGGAGAAAGGAAACAACTGTAAAAAAAGTATGCAAAGAAAATAGGATGTGTTTTTAATAAGGAAAAGTGTACAAGTATGAAGAATGCATTTTTGTTAACAAAAGAAGAAAAAATTTTTGTCGTAAAATAACAAAATGTGATGACTGGTCCTTTCAGAAGGAGAAAGAAGAAAAGAATAGGATAAAACCTAAATGGACAGAGAGAGAGAAAGTATTGTATCATTAAGCTGGCTAAAATTTAATGAATTTATTATAAAGGATTTAAAAATTTTTTTAATATAATTTACAAATTTACATAAGCAAAGTTCTAGCTGATGCAGGCATGTGGTGTAGGCATTAGCAGTACTGCCCTCACTACTCATTCTTTGGACAGTAGCGCTGCCCCAGAAAAGGACATGTAAAGAATTTTAAAATGAGCCTTAATGTCAAAAGTACACTGATACAAAACTAGAATTTTGTCTTCTCTTTGTTAAAATGGGAAAGTTTTTGTGTATTATTTATTGTTATGCTCTTGATAAGATATTAGGAAAAATTTCTGTGTGTGTTTTTTAACCTTTAAAGTAATTTGCCTAAGAAACAAAGATTCTGTGTTTTATCAAAATAATATCCTGTGCTTCATGTTATCTTTACCATGTCTTTGATTACTTAAGCAAATTGAGTATTAAAAGAGCTACTTTCTGTAGTTACCTTTGAAGTCTTTTAATTGTGACTTTGGTTAATTAAATGGATAACTAAATATTGTTTCATAATGCCTTGTGATCCTATTTAAACAAGTCTTTTCAACCTTTTGACATTTTTGACAAACTTTCCAAAATCAAATCTAAATAAAGTCTTTTTGACCTCAAACTAACTTTAGATTTCCCAGAGAGCCCCTGGGAACTCTCAAAACTTTGTCCTCTCTCCTTGGAAAAAAAAGAGATTAAACTAATTAGACTTACTTGATATGTTAAATTATATGGAAAACATTTTCAAGTAAAAAATAATGCTAAATCTTCTTTAGGTTATATCTGTATGGGTTTATATTAATAATATGTTCCAGAAATTAAATAAAATCCCTAAAAAAAGTTGTCAATATTCTGTCCATATAATCGATTATAATGCTAGTTTTTTTTTGTTTTGTTTTTTTTTTTGAGACAGAGTCTCACTTTGTTGCCCGGGCTAGAGTGCCATGGCATTAGCATAGCTCACAGCAACCTCAAACTCCTGGGCTCAAGCGATCCTTCTGCCTCAGCCTCCCGAGTAGCTGGGACTACAGGCATGCGCCACCATGCCCGGCTAATTTTTTCTATATATATTTAGTTGGCCAATTAATTTTTTTCTATTATTAGTAGAGACGGGGTCTCCCTCTTGCTCAGGCTGGTTTCGAACTCCTGACCTTGAGCAATCCACCTGCCTCGGCCTCCCAGAGTGCTAGGATTACAAGCATGAGCCACCGTGCCCGGCCTATAATGCTAGTTTTTATCTTAAAATTTTATATATCACAGAAATAAGCAAATTTCCCTGTCAATTACATTAAAATAAATTCTCATAACCATTTTAAGTCTTTTTTCATCCACAGATGCTGTTTTACTCGGATGCTTTCCTGAAAGCTTTTGCAAGTAGCTATGATACAAAATTACAAAAAATTCATGAAACAGACTCTGACAAGTACAGGTTTCTGAAAATTTTGAGCTGAGGTTTTTCCTAGTATTATAACCTTACAAATGAAACTGAATGACTTGATATAAACTTAAGAGACAATATCACACCAGCTCATATATGGACAACCTTTGTGCCTGTTCCCATGTGGATCATGCAGAAAGTTCAGAGAACACGTGATCACATCACCAGAGACATTCAAACTGCAAACCAGGAAAATCCATTAGATTGAAACTGCTATACTGGGGGGAAATTCAGTCTCTGTGTCAAGAAGTAAGGAACTGTACCCAAAAATCTTAAAGATCTAAAAGATCAGGTTACGGTATTCTACCAGATTGGGAAAGCACAATCAATTGATCTGCTTAGCTGATTAAATGTAGGCTCTTGGGGACCTTGGCTTGGGGACATTTTTCAAACTCTTGATATTATCTTCTTATGAGTTATATTGATAATTTCCCTTGTGTATTGTATTCTCTCAAGAGTCTTAAATGCTTATCAGCAGCCACTAACTTGACAAATGATCTCTGTGAGGATTGAACAACAAGAAGCCCAGAAACAAGAATCATTCAAAGGATCTACTGAGATTCTAGTTGGCAATCTATGGATATCTACAGAAAAGAAAACAGCATGTGTTAACCGACAGTAGCACTAAATAGTTGGTCATAATCATACTGTAAGTTCAACTGAGAGAATGACCAAAAGTGGGGAAGGGTGGAGTGGGGGAATTGTTAAAGAAAAATAAAAATGAAGGCCACAGTTTACATGTTCCCCAAGGCCATTTGCCCATAAACACATAGCCAAAACTTCTTATCCCGATTTCCCCCAAACACAGCTCTGATTTTAAACAAAACACAAAATGTAAGCTTTATGTCCTTGTCAGCATAATTCAATGAAATTAAACCAATCAGCTATAGACAAATCAGTTTAAACAGCTCTGCTGCCTTAAAAAGAATGTTAATGTATAACAGAAAATCATTTAAAAGGTCAAAATACTTCCTCCATATGCTTTTCTTTTTTATTTATTTTCTTCTTCTAGAGACAGGGTCTTGCTGTCACCCACGCTGGAGTGCAGTGGTGCAATCATAACTTACTAACGCCTCAAACTCCCAGGCTTAATGAATCCTCCTACCTCTGCCTCCCAAAGCACTGGAATTCCAGGCATAAGCCACTGTGCCCTACCTTGCTGTGTGCTACATAAACTGCTGTGACTTCTGTGAGCAGGGCTTCTTACTGAATGCTTTGAGGGCTCCCAGTTTGCAAACTGGTTTTTTGTATGCACAATAAACTTTTAAAAATTTTTAAACTTGATCTGATTTTATTTTTTACAATACAATGCAAATGAATCAGAAATCAACCAAAAAGAAGCTGGGAATGGTGGCTGAGGCCTGTAATCCCAGCACACTGGGAGGTCAAGGCAGGAGGATCACTTGAGGCCAGGAGTTGGATACCAGCCTGGGCAACACAGCAAGACCCCCTCTCTACCAAAAATTTGAAAAATTAGCCAGGCTTGGTGGCACACAACTATAGTCTTAGCTACTCATGAGGCTGAGGCAGGAGCCCAGGAGTTCAAGGCTGCAGTGAGCTATGATCATGCCACTGTAGCCCAGGCTGGGAGACACAGCAAGGCCTTGTTAAAAAAAAAAAGAAGAAGAAGAAAGAAAAGAAATCAACCAAAAAGAGACCATTTTTAAAAATCTCTCCTTTGAAAACTTTAAAATGCTTTCCTAAACAACTCATTGTTTAGAGATGAAAATACAATTTAAATTATAAAGTATTTAGAACTGAATGACAATAAAATACTGTATATCTAAAACTTGTGGGCTATAGCTAAAGTGATATTGAAAGAAAAAGACTGAAAATTTGCTAAATGTTATTTCAAGACACAAGTAACAGAATAAAATAATAAATCTAGAAAGAGAGAGTAGAAAATAATAAAGATAAGTGTGGAAATTAATAAAAAGACAACATAAAATAAAATGCTGGTTCTTTAAAAAAAAAGCTAATAAGGGAGAATAATCTCCAGATAAAAGTAGAAAATGGAGATAAAAGATGGAAGACACAAACAATATTAGGAATGAAAAAAGAGATGTAACTAAATACATAGGACCCAATCATTTAATCATTAGAGAATTTTATAACATCTTCATACTAACATACGTGACAATTTAAATTTAAAAATATGTATTTTTTAAAAATATATGTTACAAAAAGTGACTCAAGAAAATATACAAAATTATTTCCCATCAGCAGACACCACGCACAGGAAGTTTTACAGGAGAATGTTACCTAATCTCCAAGGAATCTCTATCTTACACAAGCTGTTTCAGAGAACAGAAAAAGACTTGACCCATTGTACCAGATCTGGGCTACCCACCTATCCCCAAACTTCTTGTGGCTTGAGACAAATAATATTCTATTTAACAGCCACTTAGAACTTTTTAACTACTTATAGCTGAAAATATTCCTGATTATGAATTTTATCAGAAACGAGAAACTGCAAGAAAAAAGAAACTAAATTGGAAAATTAGCTAAGAGGAAGTAGAGTGGAAGATATCAAAGGGATCAATCATTTAAGGCTGAAAAGCTGGTGAAATTTGATACGTGGTGATGAAATATTTGAGTAGATTGTCACTTGCCATATCTTGGAATATATACCACATGCATACCAGGGCTTTTGATTGTCAGTGAACAGTAAGGAAATTTCAGAATTTTGGCACATGCAGCATTTTAAAAAGAAGTTAACATTTGAGTTACTATTATATTCTGCCACTACTATATACTAGGCATTGTTCTAGAAACTTGAGATATAGTGGTGAATAAAACTGAAAAAAGTCCCTTGACATTTTGGGCTGGATGATTAAAAAAAATTTTTTTTTAATTCCCTGCTCTCATGGAGTTTCTATGCTAGTGAGAAAAACAGATAATAAACAGATAGATATATAGTCTATAATCTGAGAAGTAGGAAAAAAATAAGCAGAATAAGAGAGATAGGAAGTTTCCAAGATGGAGACTGCTATTTTATATGAGGAGTCAGAACTCTTGATAATTTGCCAGGGAAACAGATACTTGAAGGCTGGGAGAGAGGGAGCCAGAAGGTGACCTGGGCGGAACTGGCAGAACAGTGGGAAGAGCAGAAGTGCCCTGGTAGTGTCCATGGAAGAATAAGGACACAAACAGGGGAGGATAATAAAAAGTGATGCAGGGGTTGTGTGATGGGGGAGGGGAATGAGATCTCGAAAGGCCTTTTGGGTCAAAAGACTTTGCCTTTTCCTCTGAGTGCACTGGGAAGGTGTATTTCTTGCCACTTCCACTGAAGGTCTCCCAAAGAAAAGCCACCTGAGGTTCAAGCCAGCCCGAATGCAAGTAGAGAGTGAAGGGAATGTGGAGAACTGCAGGATTAAGAAGGTCTCTCTCTGCAGGCCTGGCCTGGGAAGACTGAAAAAGTTTGATGCTCCCTGAGATCCCAGCCAATGGATCTGTGAAGCCACAGGCCTGGCAGCACAGACGCCCCTGAGCCCAGAACTTTATCCGGTACCTTCACTTTAAGAATTCTTTGCCAGGTGAAGAAGCAATGCCAATGGAAGAAATGGGATTAAGGGTGTTGTCATCCTGACTATTGCTAAGGATGCCTCAAGGCAGTGGCCATTAAATTCTGGGAGTGGGGGATTGGCAGAGTGCCAAAGCCAGTTTAAAAGCCAAAAATTCTCAGGCTCCAAGACTATCTAGAAAAAATCTTGGCCATGGCTACTTCCATGTAGAATTAATTGGAAAGAGATAATCCAAAAATCTAAGTTTAAGAGAGAACTGTATTGATTAAAAGACAAAAAATAAAACAAACAAAAACCAAAATCTGATAACAGCCTGTGGTTACTGAACCCTAAAGAAATCTCTGGGCCCCCAAACAGTATCAGCAAGTGGAGAAGGGCATAATCCCCAATGTGACTGAGGGATAATGGGCACTGGGAGACTGGTACTGCCAGATTGACTAGTCAAGGAACTTATTTCACTACCAGGGCAGAGAGTCCCTGTTCCTGTCCAATAGGATTTAGTCACTGTCCAGCAGGATTTGCTAATCTGTCAAGATTAGTAACTGCTGTAATTTCCCATTCTCCTCTTTGAGCAGAAGTTTTTATCACAGTTGTCTTGGTCTTCCCCACCATTGTATATTAGGTGTTCCAGGGGTTAGCAATTTGTCTTCAAGCTTATGGGTTGCAGGACTACAAGAAGCCAAAGTTCATCTGGAGAAGACGACACTCCACGTAGAGATCCCAGATGTTAGGCTGGACGTGGTCCACGGATGAGAATTTTTGGTTGTCTCCCTAAGGGAAGAAGAGTGTGCAGAAAGATGTGAAATAGCAGTTGAAGGTGGTCTGACTCAGTCTCGATCTTTAACTCCTTTATCTCTTGCCTGCTCAACTGTAGGGGCAGTAAAGCTATTTCTAGTGTTAAAAATAAAATAAAACTTTAGACAAAATGAATTTAACAGAGTTTGTTTGAGCAAAGAACAATTCATGAATTGGGCATAACTCAAAGTTGGAAGAGGTTCAGAGAGTGCTACTCCAGTATTGTGAGCAGTGAGCTTTTATAGTCTAAACACAGAAATAAAGAAATTACTTGATTGGCTACAGCTAGGAGATTGCCTTACTTGAGTATGGTCCAATGGGAGGTCCTCAGTTACATAAGCAATTGGCTGGTTGGCTGTTTGTGATTGGCTAAGGCCTAGGGTTTTTTGTTTGTTTGTTTTTAGAGGCAAGGTTTTACTAGGTTGCCCAGAGTGGACTTGAAGCAATCCTTCTGCCTCAGCCTCCTGAGTAGCTGGGTCTACAGGTGCATGCCATCATGCCTGGCTAGTTTTTTGTTTGTTTGTTTGTTTGTTTTGTTTTTGAAGTCAGTTACAAGAATTGCCTCCACATTAAGTTTAATTTTGCTTATGTAAGGACTCCAGGTACAGAGATATCCTCAGGCTATTGACCTCCTTCTTATTTGCTTTTCTATTTGGAGACAGACTCTCACTCTGTGCCTCCTAATAGCTGAGACTACATGCACGTGCCACCATGCCCAGCCAATTTTTCTATTTTTTTAGGTCTGAAACTCCCGAGCTCAAGTGATCCTCCCAATTCAGCCTCCTAGAGTGCTAGAATTACAGGCATGAGCCACCGTGCCTGGCCCTTTATTTGCTTTAACACTAGTCTTCCTTGATGCCAAGGGGCCATGTAACAAAAATTTTACTGAGGCATAAGTAGAAATCTGCTGGGGACTTCAGAAAAGTTTTTGCTTTCTTGATACATGTTTCCTGTACCTCTTTCTTCCGGCCTAGAACATAGACTTGAAGCTGGAGGTGGCACAGCTATCTCTCCACCATGAGCAACAAGGTGAGGATAAAAGTCAACACACTAGCAATGGTGGGGAAAGAAAGGAGAGAAGGAAATGAGAGAGACAGAGAGACGGAGAGAGAGATATAGAGAAGGTAGAAAGAAAGGAATGAGCAAGCCAAGCCCTAGTCCTAAATGGCATTACGAAGTAGCTGTATCAGCCTAGGACAACTTTACCTGTGAACTCGTTATATGAAAACCACAACAACAATAATGATGACTTTACATATTTAAACCTAGTCAATTTATATGTTCAACACCAATAATCAGGGAAATGTAAATGAAAACAGTGAGATACCTTTCTATGCTCATCAGATAAGACCATATCCAGTGTTGGCAAGGAAGTGGAGAAACAAGAATTTTCATACATTGCTGGTAGAAGGGGAAATTGGTGCAACCACTTTAGAGAGCAACTTAGGAAAAGCTACTATAGTTAAAGATGGGCATAACAATTCCACTTTCATGTATAAACCTTAAGACCCTGGCTATTTAACATTTGGTCAGTCTATGGAGTCCAACAATTCCATTTACTTGTGCATAAGGAGATAAAGACAAGCATGTTCATTGCAGGATTGTTTTGTATTAGAAGAAAAAAGGGAGAGGGGAGATTAAATGCCTATCAACAAAAGGCTAAATAGGTAAACAGTGCCATACTCATTAAAAATTAAATGTAATTATATTCAATTAAAGTAATAAGTACATTATGATATCATTTATATAAAATTTTAACACTTACAAAGTCAATCTGTATCTTGTTTATGGATATTTATACACATTAAATACAAGTATTGAAAATTCATGGGAATAATAAATGTGAAATTCAGGATAGTAGTTACCTCTGAAGGAGGGAGGATAATGACATAGAGGCTTCAACTATGTCTTTTATTTTTTAAAAAAAATGTAAATTTTAAATTTTTGAAGCAAATAGGTAAAATGTTAACAGTTGATAAATGTTGGTCATAGGTGACCTGGTGATTTATTATTCTGTCTATTTTTCTCTGCTATGGTAATATTTAACAATTTAAAAAGGAAAAGAAAAGAAAAGAAAAAAATTCAAGGCAAATACTAGTACTGGAGCAAAGTATCCTCAAAAAGAAAAATAAACAGAGAAGTTATCAGATGGAACAAAACATTCTGATTAGGAAAATGACAATTATAGGCTTCAAATGCTTTTAAGTGCTACAAACCACTATCTGCCTTCCAATGAACTAACCCAGTCTTTCTCTGTGATTTGCTAGATCAGAGAAAAGAATAAAGGCCTTTTGATGCTAAACTTATTTGAGCCTCAGAATACTTGAGGCATGAACATGCCAGGAGAAGTTTTTAGACGTACTTCTTTGTTCAGCAAACTTGATAATAACTGATATTTATTTTGCACTTGCTATGTTCCAGGCATTATGCTAAGAACTTCTATAAACAATCTCATTCCACCTTCACAACAACCCCATGTGGTGGGTAATATTATCATCCCTATTGTACAAATGAGGACAACAAGGCCAGTCACAGGCTGGAGAGTGGTGGATCTGTGATGCAACCTGAGCAGTGGCCTCCGGAGACCTCATTCTTAACCACCTTGCAATGTGCCAGGCACAGTCAGGTGCTGAGGGTCCAGCACTTTACAGAATTGCACACAAAAAACGTTATCAACTTGTCCAATTCTATTTCACAGAGTCCTGCCTGTTCAATGGGATACATAAAGTTTTTAAAATTCCTCCCCTCCCCACCTTTTTTAGGCTTATCGTGGACTCAGGGATCTAAGATACTTTTAAAAAACATCATGTTTAAAGACAATGTGAAATTGGAACAGAATCAAGAGCCCAGACCACAACATGAAAGCATTAATAATATTTGGAAAGATCAATAAATGTGACTATATTTTTTAAAAAACAAAACATACAAACAACACTCTGTTTTTCGAATGACTCTTTTAAAAAAATGAAAAAGCCAGAGTGGGAGAAGATACTTTCAACATATATAACTGACAATGAATTTGTATCCAGAATAAAGTACTCCTACAAATCAGTAAGAGACAGACAACACAAAAGTAACATGGGCAAGAGACTTGAACAAGCACTTCACAAAAAAGGATATCCAAATGGCTGTTAAATAAATGAAAAGGTGCTCTCAGTCTCATTACTGAAAAGTTAAAAGTTAAAAGAAAAGTTAAAAACACCACGATAATGATTAAAATTTTTAACTATTGGCAAGGCTATAGAACATCAACTAAAAACTCTCCTACGTTGGTGGTAGCATTGTAAATTGGTAAAGAATTTTAGAAAACAACTTGGTGTTATTTACTGAGTTGAAACATACTCAATCTTATAACCCCAAAATTAACACTGCCAGGTATATACCCAAGAGAAATGTGTTCTCTGGCACAAGAATTTTAACTATAGCACCCAATAGCCAAAAACTGGAAACAATCCCAGGGTCTATTATCAGCAGAATAGATTTTTTGTTCAGAATAGATCGCTTGTATTATATTCATACAATGGACTATTCTGCAGCAATGAAAATGAACTATAGGTACATGCAAGAATAGGGATGAATTTCACAAATGATATTGAGGAAAAGCCAGATGCAAAAAAATACATACTCTGGTTTATTTACATAATGTGATAGACAGATAGATATAAGTAGAAAGATCATACATAATAAATAGATAGGCCAATCCATAGGGTTAGAAGTCAGGAATGGTGTGACTTTTCAAGGAGAAGAGGGGCATGTAGGAAGTTTTAGGGGAGTTTATTCTTTTCTGCCAAGATTTTATTTTTGTCTGAGAGGTATTTGCCAGAAGAGAGAAGGGATATCATATTGAAATAATATTGAATCAGCCAATCCACAAACATGGTATATTTCTTCATTCATTTAGATCATCTTTAATCTCTCTCAGCAATGTTTTGTAATTTTTGGTGTAGAGATTCTGCATATATTTTGCTTAATTCATTTCTAAGTGTTTTATGCTTTCTTATAAATCAAGTGGTTTTTAAAAATTTCAGTTGTTTGCTGCAGTATGTAAGTATACAACTGATTTTTATACATGACCTTAAATCCAGGGACCTTAATAAATTCATTTAGTAGTTCTAGTGGTTGCTTTGTAGAGTCCATAGGATTTTTCTCACATTCAATTATATGATCTGCAAATATAGACATAGACCCACACTTTATATACCATCAATATTTCAATCTCTCCTAATGTTATATCTCTAGTGCGGCCTCTTCTTGGGGCTGCTGATCTGTATACATACCAAATTTTTCCCTAGGCATTTTTATTTTGGATTTTTAAGATAAAATTTACTTAACATAACATTCACCATTTTAACCATTTCAAAGTGTACAAGTCAGTAATTTTTAGTGTATTCACAAAGTTAAGCAACCATCATATCTAACTCCAGAACATTTTCATCACCCCAAAAAAACACTCTGTACCCATTAGAAGTCATTTTCTATTCCCTCATGCCATCAACTCTAGCAATCACTAATCTATTTTCTGTCGCTATGTATTTGCCTATTCTGGACATTTTATATAAATGGAATCATAAAATATGTAGCCTTTTCTATTTGACTTTTTCCATTTAACATAATTTTTTCTAGGTTCATCCATGTTGTAGAATAAATCAGTACTTCATTCCTTTTTGTGGCTGAATAATATTCCATTATGTGAATATACATATATATCACATTCTTTAACTGATAGACATTCAGGATTTTTTTTTTGCTTTTATCAATAATACTGCTACAAATATTTCTCTGGTTCACTTAGGACTATTTATTCATTTATTTTGAGAGAGTGTCTCACTCTGTCACATGGGCTGGAGTGTAGTGGGGTCATTATAGATCCCCGCAACCTCAAACTCCTGGGCTCAAGCAATCTTCCTGCCTCAGCCTCCTGAGTAGCTAGGTCTAAAGGTGTGTGCTACCATGCCCACTAATTTTTTTATTTTTTCTAAAGAAAGGGTCTCACTATGTTGCTTGGTCTGGTCTTGACATATAGGGCCTTTTAGTCCAGGGGGTGCAATTTGGGTTTTATTCTAAATGCATTGAGAAGCCATTGGATAATTTGAGCAGGAAAGTGAAATAAAATGCTTTGTATTTTTTAGAAGATCATCTGGCTGCCAAGTGAATTCTGGAGCACAGAGTGACAATAGTGAAAATAGGGAGACCATTATGATGCTATTGTAGCATCTAGGTAAGAGATGATGATCATTTAGACAAAGATGGCAGAAGTGACAGGGGAAGAAGCAGAAATGCTCAGAATATGTTTTGGGGGTGAAGATCTGGAGGTAGAGATAATGGTTGTGGTGCACAGATTTTTATGCTACAGGAATAAACAAACTTATTTCTCATTGGCAAAAATGTGTTGATTGTAATGGTTCCTATTTTGATTAATAATGATGTGTTTGAGCCTAGTTATTAATATAATGATTTAAAATTCACGGTCTGAAACCGCAATTACTTTTGCACCAACCTAATAATTTATATTTTTCCTAATGGCTAATGATGTTAAACATATTTTAATGTGTTTATTGGGCATATGTTTATCATCTCTTGAGAAATACCTATTTAAATCCTTTGCCCACTTTTCAACTGTTCACTTTTTATTGTTGAGTTGTAAGAGTTATTTATGTATTCTGTATATTAGACTCTTATGAGCTATATGATATGCAAATATTTTCTCCCATTTGGAGAGTTAGTTGTCTTTTCACTTTCTAAGTAGTGTCCTTTGATGCACAAAAGTTTTTAATTTTGATGAAGTCCAATTCTTTATTGTTTTCTTTGGTTGCTTGCGCTTTTGGTGTCATATTTTAAAAACCATTGCCTAATCCATGGTCATGAAGATTTATACTTTTGTTTTCTTCTAAGAGATTTATAGTTTTCACTCTTACACTGATATTTTTATATATTTTGAGTTAATTGTTGGATACAGTATGAAGTAAGGGTCCAAATTCATTCTTTTACATGTGGATATCCAGTTGTCCCAGCACCATTTGTTGAAAATACTATTCTTTTCCTATTGAATGATCTTGACACATTTGACCAAAATCAATTGACCATAGACGCATGGGTTTTCCCTAGTCTTTTAATAGATCAAGTGTTCAAAAAATAACTTCTGATTTACCCCTCTATAATAGATACATAAAGATCTGGTTCGTTAGATATACACAAATCATAAAGCTCACACATGTTTTAGCACAGCAAGGAAGTCAGGAAATATATGAATAAAATGCACCAGAAAATGGGATGGAAGATGAGAAGACGAGATTGGCCCACTGCTGCATTACATAGTCAAGCTAGTCTTTAGGAACAAATTATATATTTTGAATATGAACGGGCATTAAACTAGAACCAGTAACCCACTGAAACTCATATCTAAGAAACATTACAGGTATTCTGATCAATGATATAAATAGATTTTGGGCAAGATACTAATAATACATATCTACAGTGTTGTTGGGAAGATTCAATATTATTACCATGTATTTTACTGTCTGGCATATAATAACTTAATAATAAATGATAATAATTATTATTAGATGTCAACAATAAAAGGTCAGAATCAGCAGAAGTTGATGGTGGTGACAGCAGTATGTTAAAACATAGATTTACTTAACTTGGGGTCCTGTTATCTCAGTTTCTCTCTATAAAATTTATGCTTTCTATACAAAAAAAAAGCTTTGTATTATATGTGTATGTGATTCTTTTCTTGTGCTCATAAGTTTGCAGCAATGAAGAATGACACAATCCTTAAATTCTAGCAGCTTATACTGTTATTTGTAATAAAACTATAGTTAAATGAAATGGAATTATTTAAATTTCAATATCACAAACATGATTATTTTATGAATGGTCCCACATAATACTTTTTAATACTTCTAAATTAACAAAGAAACTAAAGATGCGATATACATTTCAAGCAAGCATTGCCTACATGTGAATGGAAAAAATTAGCTAGTCATAGCAACAGAACAAGACTCTGTCTCAAAACAAACAAACAAAAAAAAGAAATAGAGGAAAACTCTTAATACAATAGTATTTACCAAAACCCACCAGGAAATATCCCAAATAGCAAACCACCAAAAATTTTTCATTAAAATCATTAACTAGTTGTTTTTTTTTTTTTTTTTTTTTTGAGAAAGGGTCTCGCTCTGTCATACAGGCTAGAGTGCAGTAGCATCATCATAGGTCACTGCAACCCCAAACTCCTGGACTCAAGCAATCTTCCTATCTCAGCCTCCTGAGTAGCTTAGACTACAGGTGTGTGCCACCACACTTGGCTAATTTTTCTATTAAATATATTTTTTGTAGACATTGGGTCTCACTGTTGCTCAGGCTAATAACTAATTGATTTTAATAACTATAATAACATGCTGTATCAGCAATGCTATTATTTAATATTGTCTTGGCCAGTCTAGCACACTAAGTAAGACAGGAAAAATGGTATAAAATTAGAAAAAAAAGGAAATAAAATTCAATATATGCTGCTAAAAAAAACTACTAGAATTAATAAGAAAATTTAGTAAGATGACTGAAGACAGGATAAATATGTGAGTTAATGACTTTTCTCTATTCTTTTAATAAGTACCTAAAAGAGGAAATAAGGCAAAATATCCACTCACAATAGGAAGAACCATCTCAAGTACTTAGAGATAAATTTGACAAGAAAGGCACAGAACTTAGTGAAGAAAATAATAACATCTCATTTTAGAACATAAAACAAGCTCTGAACAAAAGGGAAAACATTCATGTACTTGGATGAGAAGACTAATATTAAAAAGTGGGAGAGCAGGCCCCATGTGGTCTTAGACCTGTAATCCTAGCACTTTGGGAGGCTGAGGCAGGAGAATTGCTTGAGGCCAGGAGTTTGAGACAAGCAAGAGCCAGACCCTGTCTCTACCAAAAATAGAAAAATTAGCTGGTGCAGTGGCACATGCCTGTAGTTCTTGCTACTCAGAAGGCTGAGGCAAGAGGATCGCTTAAACTCAGGAGTTTGAGGCTGCAGGGAGCTATGATGTTGTCACCGCACTGTAGCCCTGATGACAGAGTGAGACTCTGTCTCAAAAAAAAAAAAAGTGGGAGAGGAAATGGGGAGATGTAGGTCAAAAGATATAAAGTACCAGACATGTAGCACCAATAAGTTTAGAGATCTGATGTATAACATGGTGACTAAGGTTAATAAAATTGTACTGTATTAAAGATTTTTGTTAAATAAGTAGATTTTTAGCTATTCTTGTCACACAAAGTAGCTGTGTGAGATGATAGATAGCTTAATCTGCTTCACAAAAGTAACCATTTTACTATCTAAGTATATCCTATAATATCATGTTGTGAGCCTCAAGTATACACAATAAAATTTATTTTTAAAAAACAGATTAAAAATCAATTTTACCAAAACAATGTATACATTTAGTGGAATTCTAATTAGTACTCTAATAGGGTGTGGGTGCAGTCTGGATTTGGATAAAATACTTTTAAAGGTTATACGAACAAATAACTGAGAATAGCAAAATTAACAATAAGGGGAGTTTTGGTAGATATTAGAACGCACTGAGGAATCACTGTTACCGAATCATTAAAGACCTCTAGATTAGACAAACATGTCAGTTAAAAGGAATAAGAATGCAGAAAGGAATCTCAGTATATATGAGGGGACTTTGAAAGTTCATGAAATAAATGGAATTAAAAGACAAAAATTAAAAAGATAAACTTTATTTCTCAATGTAAGGGCTATCAAGTTAAAGACACTTTTTTTTTTGTCTTTTTCCCTGCCAAGTAAGAGTGTATCAAGACACTTTTGTAAGCAATGATACCAACCATTTAATCTATCCCTAAAAAACTGAGGGTTCTGGGAATTTAGCCATGTCAACACAGTCTTTTTTTTAATATTAACTGAAGATAAATGAGTGCCCTTTAAGGATTTTTTAAGATTAGGAAACACTAAAAGAAGTCAGAAGAAGCTAAATCAGAACTGCAAAGTGGATGCCTAATGATTTTCCATTGAAAAAATAGAATATTCTCATTATTGTTCAGATTACATAACAGCCTAGCATGGTGTCTGGCACACAATAGCTATGTAATAAATATTTGTTGAATTAATTAATGAAGAAATAGAACTAGGGGACACCATGAAAACATCTTAAGAAGATACCAGAATAGATTTTGTCACAAATGTTTATAATAAAAACTGTATATTCCATCCATCACTGGATATTGAATGCAAAAAAAGAAAAAAGAAGAAAAAAATGTTGCAAATGCACACTTAGAATAATATACCAACATTTAACATATGAGAAAATTCCTACTTGATACGTGGAGGTACATCACAGGGTCTTATTAAAACCTTGGTGAGGCCGGGCACAGTGGCTCACATCTGTAATCCTAGCACTCCAGGAGGGGGAGGCAGGAGGATCACTTAAGGTCAGGAGTTCAAGACCAGCCTGAGCGAGAGTGAGACCCCCATCTTTACAAAAAACAGAAAAATTAGCCCAGTGTGGTGGCCTGTAGTCCCACCTACTCTGGAGGCTGAGGCAGGAATATTGCTTGAGCCCAGGGGTTTGAAGTTGCAGTAGCCTATGATGAGGCCGCTGCATCGCTGCATTCCGGCTGGGGTGACAGAGCAAGACTCAGTCTCCAAAAAGAAGAGTGAAACCTATTAAAAATTTTCTCTTGTCTTACGGACACTTATTGTCTATGAATCATGATGGAGAACAGTTTAATTCCAACCATCAGAAAATGAAATGCATTACAAAATAGATTGATCAGGAATAGAGCTTAGGCAGATAATGCAAGAAAGTAACAATGCAATAGTAACAGTAACAGCTGCCTAAGTTGCTAATTGCCTGAAAGAGACATTCCTTTAGAAAGAAACTCATTGCAACATTTTATCATAAGTGTGTATTATTTTTTATATACAAAGAAACATTTCCTCCAATTTCTTTTGAAAAATTTCAAATGTACTGAAAAGTTAAAAAGAATAGTATTACAAATAATTACTACATCCTTCAGCAAGATTCCCTCCAATTATTAATATTTGTCACTTTTTCTTTATTTCTATCTTGACTTTTTTCTGAACCATTTTATGAGTTTAAAACACAGGGATATTTTACCCCTAAACACTTCAGTATTTATCTCACAAAAATAAGGATATTAAAGGTGGGTGTGATGGTGCACACCAGTAGTCCCAGCTACTTGGGAGGCTGAGGCAGGAGGATTGCTTAAGCCTAGGAGTTGGAGAGCAACCTGGGCAACATAGTGAGATCCTATCTTTTTTTAAAAAAAAGGATATTAACATTAATTAACTTAATCAACATTAATTCATAAGTATTGCTTGATATATGCCCATATTTAAATTCCCCCAATTATTTAAAAAATATCTCTTATAGTTTATTTTCTTATCCAGGATTCAGTCATTTC
>CAUYRT010013735.1:0-24263 GCA_963574885.1 Lepilemur ruficaudatus
GAAAAACCACAGTCCTCTCTCTCATGAGTTTTAAGTAGTCTTCATTTTCCACAGTAGTACGTTTTCTAGATGTGTCTTCTAAATCTCAAAAAGTATTGGAAAGCAAGATTTCATTTAAAGGAAATTTAGCTTAAGATAAATGCTTCTGTAAATGGTACTAATTTTGTGTCCATTCAAAATATGTAAGTTGTACTATTTAAAACAATAATGAAGGAGATAATTATACATGTAGAAACACACACTCATCTTTACCCATTGTGTTCCCATTAACATACAGTATCTAGAGTTACGGTTTATGCATTTGTCTTTTAAATCATATAGAGAAAAAGAGAAGATACAAACCAAAAGTACAAAATTACTGGCTTTATATTTACCTATACAGTTACTTTTATCATTCATTGTTCATTATTTTTTTGTATAATTCCTGGCTACTACTGCCTAGTCCCATTTTATTTCAGCCTAGAAAATTTCCTTTAAGAATATCCTGTAGAGAAAATCCACAAGCAATGAATACCCTCAACTTTCATTTATCTCTGGGTTGTCTTAATTTCTTCTTTATTTTTGAAAAATAATTTTGCCAGATATAAAATCATTGCTTGACAGTTTGGTTCTTTCAGCACTTTAAATATGTCATCCCACTGCCTTTGGACTTCCATGAGTTCTGAAGAGAAACTGACTGCTAACCTCACTAAGAATCCCTTGTATGTGATTAATCACATATCACTTGCAGCTTTCAAGATTCTCAATTTGTCTTTGTCTTTGGACAGTTTGATGATAAAGTGTCTCAATGTAATTTTTTTTTTTTGCCTTTATCTTACTTGGTGCTTGTTGAACTTCTTGGATGTACAGAATCACCATCCAATTTAGGAAGTTTTTGGTCATTATTTATTAAAACATTCCTTCCCTCTGGGACTCCTATTATTCTTACGTCTGAAAATTTTATAATGTCTCATGGGCCACTTAAGGCATGATTAATGTTTCTTTCTTTCTTTTTATCCTCCTCCTCAAATTGGATAATTTCAAATGACTTATCTTCAAGTTTTTGCATTCTTTGCCTTGCCTGCTCAAACCTGCTGTTCAATCTCTCTAGTGAATTTCTTTTTCAGAAAATTTCTTCTGCGTATAGCCATTTCTTCTTCCTGAGAGAGTTCTGAGTCATAGGAAATACAGCAACACCTTTTGTATCAGTCCTTTGTGTTTTCTCACCAAACCTACACCTGTGCTGCCACAGGCCTCCCACTTCCTGTCTGTGATGGTGATTCTGTGCTTTGATCCCTACAGCAGGTGGATGTCACAAACAGAGCCCTGAGGTTTTTGTACACTTCCCTCCAACAATCCTCTCGCTGTGGGCTCAAGCAGGGCACAGAAATAGATCGCTGAGTCTCCAACTTGTGAGGCTGAGATGATAAGCTTGATGCTTTTGCTGGTCTTCTGGAAATTCAATGAGTAGCGACCTTCTGTTGCATTTTGCTGGTTATAGGAGTCCTGACGAATAAGGAGAATCATCTCCCCACTGCTGGGCTGCTTGTACCAGAATAGATAATAACGACTATCACTGGTGTCGTATGAGCAGTCCAGAGTCACTGTCTCCTTCTCCTGCACCAACATTGCTGGTTGGGACTGGGTTACCATCTGG
The DNA here is from genome assembly GCA_963574885.1 of Lepilemur ruficaudatus. Lineage (NCBI taxonomy): Eukaryota > Metazoa > Chordata > Mammalia > Primates > Lepilemuridae > Lepilemur > Lepilemur ruficaudatus. Next base: position 1,637 of record CAUYRT010013735.1, read on the forward strand.
GCAATACCAGATCCTGAAGGAAAAAAGAGAATCAGAATGTTCAGGGATAAGTGGTGTGGGACAAAGAAATTCTATTTTTATAACCTGTTACCCTCCTTCCCAACATCCCCATAAGACAATTCCTGAACCCCCAGTCCTTAGATCACAGAGGAAGCATATTCCCACTGGGCCATCCCTACCTAGCCACACTGAAGCCGTGACCACCTTCAGCAGGCTGCAGAGCAACATGTTTGGTTCTTCCTCTAGAGGGAAAATATCTTCTTCTCCTTCAATTCCAGGGCTCTGCACCTCAGTGAGCCTGACAGGGTGTGAGAAGAATTACTGGGCTATGTGCTGCTGCTGCTGCCCTAGAAAAGGAAAGAGAAGTTTCCTGGTGTAGCGAGTTGGCGTGTGTCATGTCAAACTTCTGTATGTACTGGCTCAGAATCTCACCAAAAGCAAACTTCCTTTTGGATTCATCAACTCTTAATGTGATAACACTTAAATCTGAAAATAAACATGAAAATTTATAAAGGAAATAATTCTACCAACTACTATGTTCAGTCATTGTATTTTTGTTGTTGTTTCTTTTCTTTCTTGATTTCAATACATTTAGGAGATATTTTTTCTTTTTGTTACATGGATGAATCGTACAATGCTAAAATCAGGGCTTCTAGTGTACCTGTCATAGAATAGTGTTCATTATACCCCATAGGTAGATTTTTATCACTCCCTCCACCCTCCCTGGACTTGTCAATGTCCATTACACCACCTTATGACCATATATATCTCGTTAGCTCCCACTTATAATTGAGAACATGTGGTATTTGTTTTTCAATTCCTAAGATACTTCATTTAGGATAATGGTCTCCAGTTCCATCCAAGTTGCTGCAAAAGACATTATTCCATTCATTTGTATGACTGAGTAGTACTCAGTGGTATATATACACTCATCAGTTGATGGGCACTTATGTTGATTCCATATCTTTGCAATTATGAAATGTGGTGCAATGAACATTCAGGTACAGGCGTCTTTTTTATAAAATGACTTCTTTTCCTTTGGGTAGATACCCAGTAATGGGATTACTGGATCAAATGGTAGGTCTATTAATACTTTTAGTTCTTTGAAAAATCTCCATACTGTTTTCCATAGAAGTTGTACCAGTTTACATTCTCACCAACAGTGTACAACTGTTGCTTTTTCACCACATCCATAACAACGTCTATTGCTTTTTGACTTTTTAATAATGGACATTCTGACGGGGGTAAGGAGGTTTTCATTGTGGTTTTAATTTGCATTTCCCCAATGATTAGAGTGATGTTGAGCATTTTTTCATGTTTGGCCACTTGTCTACCTTCTTTTCAAAATAAAAATCTGTTCATGTCTTTTGCCCACTTTTTGATGGGGTTATTAGTTTTTTCTTGCCGATTTGGTTGAATTCTTTGCAGATTCTACATATTAGCCCTTTGATGGTTGTATAATTTGTAAATATTTTCTCCCATTCTGTACATTGTCTATTTACTCTGTTGATTACATCATTTGCTGTGCAGACACGTTGCAGTTTAAATCCTGTTTATTTATTTTTGTTGCTGCTGTATTTGCTTTTGGGATCTCAGTCATAAATTCTTTGCCTAGGCCAATGTCTAGAAGAGTTTTTCCTATGTCTTCTTCTAGAATTTGTATAGCATCATGCCTTACATTTAAGTCTTTAATCCACTTTGAGTTAATTTTTACATATAGTAGAAGATAGGGATCTGATTTAATTCTTCTGCATGTGGCTGTCCAATTTTCCCAGCACCATTTACCGAATAGGGCATCCTTTCCCCAATGTATGTTTTTATCTGCTTTGTCGAAAATCATTTGGTTGTCACTATATGGCTTTATTTGTGGGTTCTCTATTCTGTTCTACCAATGCCATGCTATTATGGTTATAATAGCCTTGTAGTATAATCTGAAATCAAGTAATGTGATGCCTCCAGATTTGTTCTCTTGTTTTTGCTATTCTGGCTCTTTTTGCCTCCATATGAAGTTTAGGATTGTTTTTTCTATATCTGTGAAAAATGATGCTAGTATTTTGATAGGAGTTGATTTGAATCTGTAAACCACTTTGGGAAGTATGGACATTTTAACAATGTTAATTCTTCCAATCCATGAATAAGAGATGTTTTTCCATTTGTGTCATCTATGATTTCTTTCATTGGTATTTTGTAGTTCCCCTTGCAGAGATCTTTCACTTCCTTGAGTAAGCATATTCCTAGGTATTTTATTTTCTGTGCAGGTATTGTAAATGGTATTGAGTTCTTGATTTGTCTCTCATCCTGACTGTTTTTACTGTAGAGAAGTGCTACTGAAATATGTATCTTAATTTCATAACCTGAGACTTTACTGAACTTATTTATCAATTCTAGCAATCTTTTGGTGGAGTCTTCAAGGTTTTCTACATATAAAATCACATTCTTGACAAACAGGGATAGTTGGACCTCCTCTTTCCCAATTTGAATGCCCTTCATTTCTTTCTCTTACGTGATTGCTCTGTCTAAGACTTCCAGTACTATGTTGAATAGAAGTAGTGACAGTGGGGACACTTGTCTTGTTCCAGTTCTTAGGGTTAATGCTTTCAACTTTTCCCCCATTCACTATGATGTTGGCTGTGGGTTTGTTATATATGGCCTTTATAGTTTTGAGGTATGTTCCTTCTATACCTAGTTTGTTAAGAGTTGTTATCATGAAGAAGCGTATATTTCAAAATTGCTAAAAGAATATATTTTTAATATTCCTACAAAAAAATAAGTTGGTGAGGTGAAGGATTTGTAATTAGCTTGGCTGAATCTTTCTACAATGTATACATACATCAACACATCACGTTGTACCTCATAAATGTGCACAATTATTTTTCAATTAACAGCAAAATTTTTTAAAAGACACAGGACATGAATTATTCCAAAACAAACAAAAACTTTAAGATACAGTTAGTACAACTGAACTTATATACAAACTATTACTCAACCTGATTATAGGAATTGGTCCAACCCTCAACTAAACCTCTCCATTATCAATTGCTGTAGTGTTTCTTCTGTGAAACTATAAATCAAATCTCCAAATAAATTCAAACCCTTGAAATGATGAGTAATTCCTATGAATGTCTTAAAAGTTTAAAATATTTAAGCATAGAGACTGAACCCATCCTTCGAAGTGAGGTATCACAGGAGGGAAAAACATGCACCACATGTACTCGCCATCAAATTGGTACTAACTGACCAACACTAAGGGGTCCACATGGTAGTAATACTCATTGGGTGCCAGTCGGGAGGGGCAGGGTCAACCCACAACTAATGGAAGCGAAACGTGCTCTATGGGGGAGGGACACGATTGTAGCCCTGGCTTGGGCGGTGCAAACACATTACATGTAACCAAAATGTTTGTACCCCATAATATCTTGAATAAATTTTAAAAAAGAGAAATTAAAGGTAGTCACAGAGATGTACATCAAGCATGTGCTCAATGGCATTTGCTTCCTCTAACCAATACTCATACTTCACAAAAGTTTATATATTGTATCATATGTTCATATGATATCCTGAAAAAGATAAAAATATAAAAAATCAGACCAAAGTTTGCAAAGAATTGGGGATGGGAAAGGTATGATCACAAAAGGATAGCACAGAAGAGTCTTTGGGGTGATGAAATTGTTCTGTATCACTGTGTGGTGGTTACATGGATTTGTAAAATGTATTAAAATTCAAAATGCATAGATAGAACTAAAAATAGTTAATCTTTCTATATGATAGTTTTTAAATAATTTAAAATACTGATAAAATAAAGTAATTGATGTACTATCCATTTCCTGACTGGAACAGATGTGTAAGACTCTGTCTTATACATACATTATTTTCTCACCTTGGAAAAGAAAAGCACCAGCCATGCCAACTGTGGTAGGCAAAGTAATGGCTTAAAAATTCAGGTTCTAATCCCTTGAATCTGTGACTGTTAAAAAAAAAAAAAACATTTTGCAGATACACTTAAGGGAAGGATCCTGAGACAAGGAGACTACCCTGGATTATATGGACCTTAAAGGCAATCACATGTATACTTATAAAAAGGAGGTAGAGACAGATTTGACAACACAAGAAGAGAAGTCATTATGACCATGGAGTAGAGATCAGAGTGACGGGGCCACAAGCCAAGAAATGCTGGCAGCCATTAGTGTTGGAAAAGGTGACGAACAGATTCTCCCCTACAGCCTCTGGAAGGGACATGGCCCTGCTGACACCTTGAATTCAGATGAACTGATTTCAACATCAGGCTTCCAGAACAATTATAGAAAACATTTCTGTTGTTTTAAGCCACCAAGTTTGTATTAATTTGTTAAGAGACAATAAGAAACCAGGGTGAGGTTAAAATACACCAACCAGGGTGAAGTTTGAAGCTTGGATGTGTCTAGATCTGAGCTAACTGTGTACTGACTCCACACATTCTAACTAAAGAATTTTTTTCTTCCATTAGATAAATTGTCACATAAATAAGATAAAGCAGTTAAGCCAATAGTAATAACATCCTCTCTCTTTTCTAACTTGGATTTAAGAAGAAGTAAACCAGTAAGCTATAAGCCATGCTGCCTTCTCACTCCATTATCAGTCTTGGAGGTAATGGACCAAAAAGAGTCAATTTGCTTCTACTAGACAGGAACTGAGAGGAAAATAATAAAAGCCAGTTAAAGTGTTGGGCTATACTACTGACCTGCCTTGTTCAGATGTTTTAAACCTAAGTTAACCTAATGACTTTCTCTGTAAGAATCAGCCAAATAGCTAATAATAGCCATAGCTCAGCCAAAAGGGATCATTCTCAATATACCAATTGCCAATTATATCCATCCTTAGGGAGAATATGAGGGATCTTGAAAATAGCTTATCCTTGACCAGGGTGGGAGAACCAGGGAATTAGTTATGCAACTTCTTTCTTTCCATTGATTTATCTACAACACTAAAAGAAATAACTTTTTTAAAAAAGAAATCTGTGTTAGTAATGTTTAATTCAGTCAAAACATGAAGATGAAGTAGGGAGATTTATAGCAAGCTATGCATAAATTAACTATCCAAATAGCCTTCTGCCATCCACTAATAAGAGTTAAGCAAGGTGGCTGATATATATGTATAAAAATTTCCCATAAGCCCCAGAAAGAAAGATTCTATTTAAAAAGATAACAACAAAAATTAAATGTCCAGGAATAAATTTAATTATCTCAAAACAATAGAACTTTATCAAGAAAAAGAGAGATAAGCAGAAAGGAATACTATATTCTTGAATAATCAAATATATACTTTAAGGAGTTTATTCTTCATAAATAAAATTATAAATTTAATTCAATCACAAACCTTAACACACAGATATACACACACACGCCCACACATATATAATAAAATTCACTTTTTCCTTGTTTCTTTAGCCAGCATTTACTTATTATTAACTTGTGGGAAAGCTTGAGCTAGATACTACAGATAAGCACTGTTAAAACACAACCCTTCCATCTAAATTCTATGACAGAGTACCTATAAACAGATAGTAACAAAATTTTGACCAAAAAAAAGAATAGTTCTGTAAATCTAACCCAAAGTTCGCTTTCTCAAATCATTTCCTATTCTAATTTCCCTCAAACACACAAACAATATATACTCTCACTGGGCTCTAAAGGAAAATCCAAGTCACATTTTCTCAATAAAAATGTGATCAGAACAGACAAAGAGGACTGCTAAATTTTACCACAAATGTATAGAGGAAGAAAATAAAATTGTAACTTATGAAAATCTCTCATGGAGCCATTAAAAACAAGTGTTTGAGGAGAGAACATGAAGAAATGGAAAATGTTCAGTTCAAGATAGAATATCAAGTCTAAAAAATCAGGATCCAATTATAATAAACATTTATGGAGAGAGTAAACCAAATATTAGCAATAAATTATCTGGGTACAGAATTTTAACTTCTATATTTTTGTATTTCACAAATTTTCTATATTTGGCATTTAAAGTTTTAAAATAATAAAAAAATAATGGATATAATTTTTGAAAGGTAGAGTTAAAAGTCCATTTGTAATAAGGATTGTTTATATTGGTATTAAGAAGTTATTTATAGGAAAGGAGTCTGAATAGCAAACATAAAGTCATCAATAAAGCCTGAATTTCAAAATAAAACTTCACTAATTTCTTTTAAGAATCCATTAAGCAAAAATAAGTCTATGTTCTAACACTTTCTGAGTCATCTTGAACCTAATCTTCTTATTTTATGCTTTTAACGTTCGTGAGTTAGTTTTCACTTGCAAACAAACAATATGAAAAATGCTATAATTGAAAGTCTGTGCCAAAGGAAAGGGGTAGGGCTTCAGGTCCATTCTCAGGTTTGGGTATAGGTTAGAGGTGCCTGAGAAGCACTGTGTACTCGCTGCACAGAAGTAGACAGCTGAGTCTCCAGGTTGGGTGGGTGCAATGTGCAGGGAGAGATGTTTGGCCTTCTTATTCAACAAAATGGTAATTCTTTGGTCTTGCTTTTCGTCCACATTTGAACGAATGTCTATAAAGAGCTGGGGACCTTTTCCAACTTCTTGCTTATACCAAGGGAAGTAGTTTGAGGCACTGTCTGAATAAGTGCAGTTGATGACAGAAGTATCTCCCTCCTGGACATGCAGGGTAGAAGGATTCTGCTCCACATTCTCTCCTCTGCTCACCCCTATGCAGAAAGAAAAAGGCAGAGAAAGAAGAAGAGTTGTCAGGTCATTACTCTCCAGAATTTTCTTTTTCTTTAATAACTAAAGGAAGCCTGAATAAAGCTAATCTCCTCTTTGGACGTCTAAAGAATATACACTATATACTTTTTTTCCCAAAAACCCTCAACTCACAGTCCAGAGGCAGCCACAAGAACATAAACAAAGCTTGAATGAATGTCTTCATTGTTCTTCCCAATTAGGATCAGTCACAGACCTGCAATCTCCAACCATTAGAGCTACGTCTATTATCTTGTGCCTTGTTTCTTTGACAATCATAGTGGTTTCTCACATTGCCTTCCCAGCCAATAAGATAAAGGTTCTGCTTCTGTCGTAAGCCTACCCATTCAGAATCCACATAAAGGTACCCTCCATACTCTGCATCTGCAGAAGTATACTACCATCTTGTGGTCACATTCCTAACTACTGAACTCATTGGCTGAATGTGTTTTGTTTTGCTTTTTCTCTTACCTATGAAAGACTCAGATACACAAAAGTGGAAACAGAACAAACAAATTCTGTGTTTGCTCAGAGATTAAATGCACAGCAAGAACATAGAGATCAAGATTTATACTTATGCACACTACTGAGTAAGTTGGACGGAGTTAGATGCTGTTGGTGTTTATTTAATGATGGACTGAGTTTACATGTTTGAAACCAGGAAAGCACCATGCTTCACTCCTCTGAACAAAGAAAAAACAATACCTTCTTTTTCAGCCAAATCTATCATCATGATTTGTTTGTACAGAGATCAACTCTTTCTTAAAGGAACATGCAAGCCAAAGATCAAAGTAAGAGAGAGACCACTCACTATTTCAAGTAGATGTTATCTCAGGTTCTGCTTCTCCAAGCCTGGTCCTCCCATGACCTTGCTATTCCCAGAGAATTGACAGTCAAAATGTGGAATCTTCCTTCTGTAAAGTTGACTGCAATGAAAAGTAAAAGATAAAATCTCAATTATAAGGGAATGGGGGATAAGTTCCATGAATTATTAATATTCCAACAACAGGAAACAGTTTGACCCATAGAATGGGTAGATTTGCAGTAAGAAATATGGCATGCTTTAAGAAATCTCTTCCTGTTGCTATTTGTCTTATATTCCACAAAGTACTGAAAGAAAAGAGGAGAAATTCTCAGAAAACATCAGGCTACAGATTTGGAAAATGTAAACACATGTAAGTTTATTCTTAAGGTGTCTTTATTTTCTGATATCAAAATGTATAGCACCTCCTTAAATACAATGACTGACACATACTTAGTGGCATTTCCTCTAAAGCTGCGGTCCCCAAACCCTAGGCCAAGGCCCAGTAAAGTTCTGTGGCCTGTTAGGAACCCGGTCACACATCACTGCCTGAGCTCCGCCTCCCCCTCCCCAGCCCCCAGCTCCCATTCACCATGAGTGGAAAAATTTTCGTCCATGAAACCAGTCCCCGGTGCCAAAAAAGTTGAGGAACGCTGCTCTAAAGTATGAGCTAACTCTTCTGGGCATGGACTCCTGCTGCCTTGGCCTTTGCTACCTCAGATTCCATTCCCTGTCAATTTTCTCCCAAATGCTGCTGCAATATTCTTTCCCCAAGATATTGATAAAGTCCTTCCATCCTGCCAGTTTCCATTATTATCTCCCTCTGCCAAAAACCCTTTCTCATATACTTTATTTCTTCTATTTTCTGATTACTGCTGAAAGAATAAATCCAGGGAAGCCTAAGAATTGCCTGTGTCTGCTAGGGGGATGATGCAAATGGGAAGGTGACCCTAAATAACTGAACATGAGAAACAGTTCCTAGGAAGCCAAGACAACCTCATTTCCAGAAGGGAAGCCCCTTTCTGTGATTGTCCTCGCTAGATCCATAGAGTTGTAGGAATAAATCTAACCACCCCTCCTCCACATCTCACACTCTTAAAGATTTAAGAACAGCTATAGTATAGACTCTATAAATACGTGTGTGCATATATATATAATATGTGTTTTTACATAGATGAAACTTCTCCATTCTAAGGATCTTCTGTTCTCTCACCCACTCCCTAGAAGATAGAATTCTCAAATCCTTCACTGGGCAAATCTCCCCTTTCTTAGAGACAAATACTTTAGGCCAATAATTCTTTTGAGTTACTACATACAGAACTGAATATAATGATCTGAATATGATAACTCGTATGGATGACAGCATTCCATATATTAACTATAGCACAGGTATAGCCATCCCCTGGACAAGATTTCCAGCCCATTTTTTTTTATTGAATATTACCCAACTAGTTGTCAAAATGTTGGCCTAGAAAAGCTTTTTCGTGTACCTCAATGGATTGCCAGCTACATGAGGGCAATATTCCCCCCAGTGTCCCAATTCCGATGATCCTGTTTGCTGACAGTGTATGAGTGATGGTCATCATGTTCACATGCTTCCTTCCAGAGATGTCCACCTGGGATAATAAATGCACCTTGCCATTTTTAGGAAAGTCCTTAGAAATACAGTCATCCCTTGGTATCTGTGTGCGATTGGATCCAGGACTCCCCATGGATACCCAACTCCATGAATGCTCAAGTCCCTTATATAAAATGGTGTAGTGTTTCCATATAACCTGAGAATATCTTCCCATATACTTTAAATCATCTCTAGATTGCTTATAATACCAAATAAATTGTAAATTATTGTTACACTGTATTGTTCAGAGAATAATGACAAGGAAAAAAAAAGTTTCTACATGTTCAGTACAAATGTAGCAGCCATCCATTTTTTTTTCTGTATATTTTCGATCAGCAGTTGATTGAATCCAGGGATATGGAACCCATGGGTGTGGAGGGCCAAATGTACATCTAAACGTTGAAGATGGCACCATCACTTTTGGCTCAGTCCGGATGAAGCCAGTGAGTGACAGACCGATTTGCTGGTAGAATAACAGTGGCACAGCCCGAGCCTCCTTTCCTGCCCAAAGTGGCAAACGTTTACACAAATTGGAATTCTCCATCCTCATGGCCAAACTAACTGGACTAAGGTTTTCCCTGACCCAAACTGCAGAGATCAAAGTGGCTGGGCTTCCATTACACACTTTGTCTTTGCTCAGCAATATGGTCCTGGCGGAATGAGGCAGAAGAAAGAATGTTAAGGAGGAAGTGAGGAACTCTAGTTTTTTCCTACTCCCAACTAATTTACTATCTAATTGTTTCATACGGGCATCTTGGGTATAGTTTCTGTCTTTGTAAAATAAACCTGCGCTAAAGAATTTCTAAAGGCTTTTCTAGCTCTAAAATTATTTTATGCAATTTAACAGAGCAAACATTTATTGAGGGCTGCTTGTGTGCAACATGGAGTGATACAAAAAAGTGGAGCAATCAACCTGCCTCATGGAACTCCCAGACCATTTTCACGTTCACCTGCAATTTAGTGGGTCTGAGGTTACCCCTAACCAATCCTTGGGCTTCTTAAGAAGCAGAGACAGGACCCTCAGGAAGAGTTCTTATCTGGGTTTTCACTCCTCCTATACTCTCAGTGATAGATTATGGATTAAGGGGAGCCAAAATCCATAGTAAAATGGAATAAAATAGGACTTTACGCACTAAGCTTGAAGATCATCTCAGGCAGTGATACGTGGATGGACTCCATGGCTGAGCCATGGGTAAGCAGGATGCTCCTTTCTGGAGATCTGTTTCTTATATTTATATCTGTAACATATCATATCTTTTTTAAAGGAAAAACACAGCCTCACCTCGGCAACTTGGAAAACCTGGAAGAAGTGAATGAGTTTACTAAGACGTAAAGCAAAGGCGCTTTCTCAAACATCTTGATTGCTTTCTGGCTTCAAGTTCCCGTCCTGCAAGGTTAGCTTGAGGGTTCAAGAGTCTCAGCCAGGGCTGGCTATATAATTTGTGGGACCCAGTGCGAAATAAAAATTTGGGATTCCTTTTTCAAAAGCAGAGAAAAATGTGTCATTAGGTAATAAAATATAATGGTTTCTTTAAAAAATATTTTATTATTTATAAAACACAATAGGGTTTATAATGACACATAAGAAACAAAATAAACTTACAAATTGATAAAAAATATTTGGTGTTACAATTTTATATACTATAATAATATCTTATTATTTTGATATCTTGATTAACTATAAGACTTTTCTGGCTAACTTTGCAAATTAATTTAGTAGATTAACAAAATTTATACTTTTAGCAACTTCACTTTCAAGCACTCTAACTGAAAACAATGTCCATTGTTCTTGATTAATGCATGATTTCAAACAGAATTTTTGATAATTTCTAACTTTGAGGACATTTCTACTGATGCAACTGATACTGGAGTTCTTAACAGTATTTTATACACTATGACAATATTAGCATAAATATCTGATAAATTAGTTTCAAATATAAATTTTAGTAAATCTAGGATTGACTTTTCTAGCAAAACAATTTTTCTACAATGATTTAACTCTTCACACAAGTCAGTATGATGTAAGTCCATATTTAATTTTAAATAAAAATATATACAGCAGTATTTAAATGTTTCCTCTGACATTTTCTGTAAGTGTGGGGGCTGTATAAGAAACTGAAGGTGGCTTCATGTTATGCATATAATTCACAATGCTTGTTTAGGCACACTATCACTTTATCTTCAAATATAAGAAAAATTACCTTGGAAATTATCCTCTATGACACTAACTGATTTATTCAAAACTGCACATGAAAATGATGTTCTTTTCCATCAAGCTACTGTCTTTACATTTAATTTCTATTTCTAAACTGCAGATATTCACTTTGTAATAGTGCATGAATTTTCAAAATCAGTTCTTAAACTTTTGGAAGAATTCTAACTCCCTGATACGCTTTACTGCAATGTCCATATTTTACACTTTTATTTTGTAATAATATACTGACAAAGTTTACTGCCAACCACTTTGGTTAACTGCAGGGAACCAGACAGCCCCAAATGTGCCTGTGCCCGTGGAGTGTCCTGACCAACTCTTAGCTCACCGGCTGCCCACAGAGCCCATGAACCAGAGCCTGCACGTGTTCCTGTCCTGTGTCCTGCTGCCCTGTGCATCTCCTCTGCTCACACATATGCTCCATCCTCTTATGGAGCTTCACTTATAAAACACAAGTTCAAAGACAAAATGATTAAGAATTCTGAGGCAGTGACAGCAGAGCATTAACCAAACACCAGATCCTTTCTGAGAGAGGAGCCCGGTGACACTACACAAGTCACATGCCCAGGAAGGTGGCCCTGCTCCCAGCTTCACTGGAATCTGCAGCTCATCTATATCTTGGTTCTTGGGGCACCACTCCTTCCTAGTCCATCCGCTAACATGAATATAAATTAATACTTCGCAAAATTGGAATTCTACAATTGCTGTAATTGATCCACATGGAGGTTTAAACTTTGGGTTTGGTTATCAGAAGTCTTGATCTGTGGCTACAGCAGATCACGGTTTCTTTCAGGGTAGACCTGGAAGCTTCTGCTACCTTTCCCAGACTTTAAATGATGTTACAAAATCATGGGTAATCCATCTTTCAAAATGCAAGAAAGATAAATGGATTTTAATGTAACAAAATGAAAATAAGCTTTTCTTTAAAAGATGCTATTTAAAAATGACCAAAATGGATATTTTTGTCAGTAATGTATGTAAGCACATTGTACAGTTTATTAATCGAAATCATTTCCATTTTGTCATTCTGAAGAGTCTTCTCTGGTGGGTGGCTCAGAGCACATGCTCTGACGTCAGCTTCCCCAAGTGGGAATCCCAGCCCCGTTTTGCTGGCTTAGTAATCACAAGAGCTCAAGCAAGGCACTTATGCTCTATGATCCTCAATTTATTCATGTAAAAGTGCAAAGAAAATACCTATTTCTAAAATATCATCAGTACGTAGGTAATATATGTAATAAGTTCAAGAAAGTGCCTGACACTCAGCAACATTAAGTATTTTCTAATTATATTTGTTATGGGTTCCAGGCATAAAAAATATGAATACAAATATTTTTTAAAATGCTCTCTTCCCTCTTCCTGGAAAGTTGAACCATCTACAATTAACTGAAATACTAAGTCATCTCTGTTCTATTTGTTGACCAGCATATTTTTTTTTCAAAACTTTTCATCTCAGTAATTTACAAATAATTTATATGCTCTCTATCAACCAGGGCATCTGTTTTAACAGTACATTGGTACTTGACATCTTTATCCGTGACTCCAGTGGTTCCATACCAGGTGTTTTCCTGTGACAGGATTTCTGAAAGTAAAATGATAGATAAAAACAAATTAAATGATAGTCCTCAAAGGTCTAATTTTAGCAGAGACAAAAGTGCTACAACATGAATCAGGAAACCTAAAGCTGTGCAAACGCCGCTGTGCAAGTCTTCCGTGTCAGAGACTGTGGCTGCAGGCCCAGCTGTACTTTGGGTTCAGGCTACAGACTGCCTGGGAGCACTGTGCTTCCTCCGCTGCACAGAGGTAGGTGCCTGAGTCTTCCAGCTGGGTGGCTGTGATGTGTAGGGTACTAGAGAGTTCCTTAGAATTCATTGTTGAGTTTAACCTTCCGTTCTGCTTTGTCCCTGAAGTCAGGAAAAACAGACTGATGAGGCCACTCCGAGGATTCTGTCTGAACCACTGCATATTGTACACGGTAGCAGAAAAATTGCACCTCAGAGTGGGGCTGGTTCCCTCCTGGAGACTCAGGACTGAAGGGCTCTGCTCCACCTGCAGCCCTCTCACGCCTGCTTGGAAAGAGAAAAGCATGTGACATGTGATGTCACTGGGGAATCACTGATGCAGTTTCCAAGCCTGAAACACATCCCAAAAAACACGCTCAAGACATAGGACAATCCCAGAGCTTCGTGTCAGCTCCCCTTCCCTGTCAGCTGTGGAACTCTCCCCCGTCCCCCATCTGGGATGGCCCCAACTCACAGCAAACCTGGAGCCACAGAAGCCCCAGCAGAGCTCCCAGTATCCTCTCCATGGCCCCTTCCTGGCTGCTGGGGTGCCGTCTCCCCTACTCTGTAAGGTGTCACATCTGGGTGCAGACAAACTGTTCTTACTGTCATTAGGTTCCACGAGACTCACTGAGCACCAATCACACCTGAGCTCTGTCATTCATCTTAACAGGAAGCCCCACCCACAGTGGCCCAGTGAGACTGTGCAGTCATCTATCCAAAATTGTGCCTGGGAACAGTGTGGGGTAGGAAGCAGTATTCCCAATGTGTGAAGATATAAGGGTTATTTTCTTTAAACACTTTATGTAGGAAAAGTTTGTGAGGAAAGGGGATGATACGTCTTGAGAAGAATCGTGTCTCAATTAGGTTAGGTAGAGCCTTGAAGAATCTTAGGAAGAATGACCTGTTTCCCTAATTACATAATTCAACAGAAAATTGGAGAAATCAGTTACATAAAAATTCTGATAAAGGAAAACTATTTCATAGCATGCATTGTGTACTGAAGATGTAAATACAATTCCCTGAATTCAAGAGAGTTCTAAAAACCCATGACATATGATCACCACCTGCACAGAAAATGTTTCCATCAAGTGTTTGGTTGGTTAAAAGAAAAATAGGCCTCTTCCATGAGGCCTTCCCCGATAATTTCTGCCTATAGGGCCTATTGCTAATGAACTCTAAAAGCACATATTGTCCACATGACATTACCAGATGTTTAGTCACATATCACCTTGTAACATTTCTTGGTTTGTTTCATGTTATTATTATTGAGCTTCTATTGTGATCATGTCTAGGCTCTGTAGCCTGAGACCTCATGCAAAGCACATAACAGGTGCTCCATAAATGCACATTGTGTTGATGAATGCATACCATGCCCAGATAAGTTAGGAGCAGAGGCTGAATTATGCAGTAAGAAATTAAAGCATGTTGAAAACACAGAAAAAAATAAGTTATGCATATGATGACCATCCTTATTTAAATTCTTCCTCTTCCCTTCTGTCCAGCCATTTCCCCACACACCCTGCAGGCCACACAGCTGTTCTGATCAGGCCGCACATGCTGGTCAAATTAGATATTGTCCTCTCCCTTTTCGCTCCCGATTTTTGTTCTTTATTTTTTTCTCTTCTCTTCTGCTTATTTTTGTTCCTTTTAGTCTGAAAAGATTAGATTTCAGGAGTATTTGGAATAATTTCTAGGTGAGTGAATTTCAAGAATTTTAGTCATAAAAATTAAAAAATTGAAAACAGATAATGGATATGTTTTCTATTGAGCTTCCATGCTTACAAGTGCCCAGTAAACTCCAGTTCCCTTACCCTCTGCTCAGAAAATCATCCTGACAGTGGATTTACTGACATATGGGCTGCAGCTTTCTGAGGTTTTATATAGAACGTCAGAGCTGAAAACCTGAGATCAACTTTCCACAAACACCCCCACCCCTTGCCATCTGTGATTTCACTGACTCACAAGCTCTCTGGTCTCCTAACGGTTCAATCCCCTGGGACCTTCAGGAAAAAAATCTTCACTTCTAGTAAAGCCGAGAGTGCCCCCTAGTGGACTGAAAGCATCAACAAAGAGCACTTTGGACCAACTAACTCCTCAGCAGTCTCACAACCCCAAACCCATTCACTACATATTTTTTGAAGTGAAAACAAAATAACTGCTTAGACGGAAAGGGGGATTAAAAATAAACCAGTTACCCCTTTTAAAAGGCCATTTCATGGAAAGTAATATCTTAAAGATAGTTCTCATCTTGAGCTATTCATTTGATTTCTCTGATTTAATTCAAAATAAATCTGAAAACATTTTTTGAAGTATTATTATAAGTAATTTATTAGCTCTTAAGAACATATAAACAAGGATGAGACACTAGTTTACTGTCTATGGAGGGACAAAAATACACATAAATATAACAAAATCAAGGAGTAGGACCCTAAGAGGAGTGTAAAATAAAAGCTATGATCCCAGAGGCAGAAGAAATACTTCTATATGGGATGGTTAGACAAAAGCTTGTAAAGAAGGTGCTCAGTTTCTCCTTTCTTCCTTTTTTATGAGAAGAATAGAAAATATAGGTAAACCAAATTGTTAAATATAGTAAAACATTCCATACAGACTAAAGCCCCCTTTGACTACCACTCCCAGTTCTAATCCTTTCATCATTCATAACCCTAATTTTTTCCTCTTCTTAATCAATTTGGAGTTGATGTTTTTAGGCATTTTACTATAGATTTACCTACATATGCCAAATGTGAAACAACAGAATCCATACGTATATACAGTATCTCACTTATAGTTTCTTATGTAGTACAAAATGGTATATTTTGTGCATATTTTTCTGTCAATTGCTTTATAAACTCAATAATAAATCTCGAACACCTTATATTAGCACATATATTCTGCTGCCTTGTCTTCCACATTACGGATACCCTCTATATACTGGCCTTCCCTTTTCAATGAACTCTTAGGATATTGGGATTTTTTAAACTATGAAATATAGCACTGCAATAAACTTATTTTGAGCATGCTGCTTTGTTCTCACATGCCCACGTTTCCTAGGGGCTGAGACTAGCAGGAGGTGAAAGAACGATCTGTGTGGCTAGCAGTGAAAAGCTCTCCAGGCAGAGGGGGGATTAGAAGAAATGCTCTGAGGAGGAAGGGAACAAATTCATGCTCCAGTTATTGTGTTGGATGGTTTCCCTTTTTATTACTTTTCTTAATATGTGCTGGAGCTGTAGTTTAGCAGCACATTTGATAAACTCTCTCTGAAATTACTGTGTGATGTATACAGGTCATATATAATTTCTTCCAACTAGCCACTGAGGTAATTTTAAAAATAGTAAATCGCCTAGAGGAACAGTACACCTACAGAGAAGAAATGGAATATAGATGGAAAAAAGTTGTAGAATAACTCTGAGCATAGAAAAAGATAAAGGGGTGTGTGTGTGAGAGAGTGAGAGAGAGAGAGAGAGAGAGAGAGAGAGAGAGAGAGAGAGAGAGAGATTTGAGGGGACTCATCATAAGAACAGAAATACACTTTATATTTTCTAGATCAGTAGAGAAAAAAGAAAATTTTACCAATGCAACAGAAAACTGACCAGAAAAAAAAGGAAGAAAAAGCCAAGTAATACCAAAAATTAGAAATAAGTCCAAATATATCAGTAACCAAACCATATACAAAAAAATTATCTGATTGAATCAAAATTTAAAGTCTTGCTACATACTGTTTAAGAGACAAACTGAGGCTGGGCGCGGTGGCTCACGCCTGTAATCCTAGCACTCTGGGAGGCCGAGGCGGGTGGATTGCTCAAGGTCAGGAGTTCGAAACCAGCCTGAGCAAGAGTGAGACCCCCATCTCTACTAATAATAGAAAGAAATTAATTGGACAACCAAATATATATAGAAAAAATGAGCCGGGCATGGTAGCCTGTAGTCCCATGCCTGTAGTCCCAGCTACTCGGGAGGCTGAGGCAGAAGGATCGCTTGAGCCCAGGAGTTTGAGGTTGCTGTGAGCTAGGCTAACGCCACGGCACTCTAGCCCAGGCAATAAAGTGAGACTCTGTCTCAAAAAAAAAAAAAAAGGAGACAAACTGAAAACAACCTGGAAAGCTGAGCATATATTGATAGGATGAGATTCCTCCTGCTGCCCCCGTTTGGAAAAATGGCAGCCTCTCCCCTTATCCACTTATCCACTCCCTTACCACTACACCCACCAAAAAGAACTTCCAAAAGCATGTCAACTCTTTTTTCTTTTTTTAAATGTCAATTCTGCTGATGGGGCAGTAAAGGAGGAGTCCAAGAAGAGACAAGTTTATCAGCTAAATTGGCTCCTACAAAGGTAAGATCTAAGACAAGAGAAAAAAAGATACAGGTTTTAAAAAATCAATATTCAGATAAAAAAGAGAATTGAGAAAGAAAGGAAAACTTGCAGAGATAAAATACCAAGAGAAAATTAAGAATTAGCTGCAAAAATTTTTTTTCCTAAAAACAGGAAATTCCATACCCTGATATTGCATAGGAGAAAGAAGCCAGATCTGAATAACACATTTTACATTTGATATCAGTGGTCCCTCTACATCCCTTCTTTTACAATTTTATTATTTTATGAGCTATTTATTTTATTTATTTTATTATTTATTTATATTATTTATTTATTTATATTATTATATATTTATTTATTTTATTTATTCATAAAATAACATTTCTTGTTCCTCTAGAAACGTACTTAACAAAAAGTAGAAAATCCTAATCATCAAAATTATATATAATCATCCTCTGTATGATTGGGTCAATGGAAGCTTCAGCTGGCTTTTTTATGGACTTCACATTTATTTTTTGAAAGATTATTGTGTGCTGAATTGTGTAACCCAAAATTTATATATTGAAGCCCTAACTCCCAGTACCTCAGAATAAGACTATATCTAGAAATTCGGCCTTTAAAGTGGTAATTAAGGTAAAATGGGGTTGTTGGGATGGACCCTAATCCAATATGACTTAGGTTCTTATAAGAGGAGGAAGTTTGGACACAGACAGGTGCACATACAAAGGAAAGATCATCTGAGGACACAGCAAGAAAGCAGCCATCTGCAAGAGGCTCTCTTTTGAGGCAAGAGAGGCCTCAAAAGAAACTAAACCTGCCAACACTTTGATCTTGGACTTCTAGCCGGCAGAACTCTGAGAAAAAAGTTTCTGTTGTTTAAGTTACCTAATATATGGGTATTTTTTGTTATGGCAGCCCTAGAAAACTAAAACAAGGGTCAATTTTAATATCTTATTATAGGAAACAAATCACAAAAACCAGTTGGGAATCATAACTTTACATATAAAATATCTTCAACATTTTAACAATCTACCTTCTATGCTCATGTATTAGTGCATCTGTTTCCTAAATAAAAGTGCTTCCTTATCTTAGATAGCCTCATAACGATTGCATGTAAAGGTTTAATAATCCTAACAACACATTGTCAATGTACTTTTAGATGGGAAATTTGTATTGGATGTGTTCTATATTCAATATTAAATAATAAATTAGTGAAATTTTATTCATAAGTTACCTAACAAAACTTTCAATATTTTAATATTCCCCTTTTATAGCAAAGTGCCTCCAAATCTTAAACTTGAAGTTCCCTGGAATAACTGTTGAGTGAAGATTACAATTACATGACTTAGAGGTCTTAAGAACTTGTAGCAACAGTTACCTAACAATTGTTCATAGTATCTGTGTATCACTTATCAAGTAAAAACGAATACATCAAAGTGCTAGGATGTGTAATTTACATTAAATATTTTTTAACAGAAATCATAGGATATTAAGTTAAATTAAGCCTCAACTCTAAGGAGAGTCAATTGACGTCATCAAGAAAGCAAACTCCAGAGTGGACAGCTACTGCTGTAAGACAAGGCCACAACAGACCAAACTGTAACTCTGCTATCTACATCTTGATAGATACTTGAAATTCTGCTAAGTAGCGTCAAGAATATCAGATACTGCATTTTTATTGGCAGAATTAGCGGCATGCTGAAGCATAGTGAATGTTAGAAATGAGTTTTTATTTTTTTATTTCAAAATATTAAGAGGGTACAAATGTTTTTGCTCCATGGATTCCTTGTATAATGCCTAAGTTGGGGCTTTTAGTGTGCCCATCACTAAAATAGAATCATGTTCATTGTACCCAATAGGTAAGTTTTTACCCTTCACCCCCCTCTCACTCTTCTCCCTTCTTGGTTTCCAGTATCCTTTACATCTCTTTGTGCCCATGTGTGCCCATCGTTTAGCTCCCAATTCTTAGAAAGTACATGTGGTATTTGTTTTTCCAGTCTCGAGATACTTCACTTAGTATATGTTCTCCAGTTCCATCCAAGTTGCTGCAAAAACATTTCATTCTGTTTTATGGCTGAGTAGTGCTCCATGGCATATATATATATACACATCACATTTTGTTAGTCTGCTCATGAATTGATGGGCATTTAGGTTGATTCCACATCTTTGCAATTGTGAATTATGTTGCAATAAATATTTGAGTGCAGGTATCTCTTTTTATAAAATGACTTCCTTTGTGTAAATACCCAGTAGTAGGATTGTGAGATCAAATTGTAAGTCTACATGTATTTCTTTGAGAAATCTTCATACTGTTTTCTATAGAGGTTAAACTAATTTGCAGTTCCACCAACAATGTATAAGGATTCCTTCCTCTCTGCATCCAAGCCAGCATCTCTTGTTTTTTAACTTTTTAATGATGGCCAGTTTGACAGGGGTAAGGTGGTATCTTACTGCGGTTTTGATTTGCATTTCCCTGATGATTAGAGAGATGACGAGCATTTTTTCATATTTTTGTTGGCCATTTGTCCATATTCTTTTGAAAAAAATTCTATTCATGTCTTTTGTCCACTTTTGAATGGGGTTGTATGATTTTTTTTCTTGATGATTTGTTTGAGTTCTTCATAGATTCTGGATATTAGCCCTTTGTCAGACATATAGTTTGTGAATATTTTTTCCCATTCTTTTGGTTGTCTATCTACTCTGCTGATTATTCTTTTTCTGTGCAGAAGCTTTTTATAAAAGCCACATATTACAAACCCACAGCCAACATCATACTAAATGGGGAAAAGTTGAAAGCATTCCCCCTAAGAACTGGAACAAGACAAGGGTGCACACTATCACTACTTCTATTCAACATAGTACTGGAATTCCTAGCCAGAGCAATCAGGCAAGAGAAAGAAATAAAGGATATCCAAATTGGGAAAGAGGAGGTCAAACTATCCCCATTTGTTGATGATATGACCTTGTATCTAGAAAACCTGAAAGAGTCAGTAAAAGTTATAATGATTAAAGCTAGAAATTAATTCTCAACTTACTATGCTTTTCTCAGCAGACTGAGAAAATGTCTGCATGGGAGACCAGCATGTTTAGATCAACATCAGGTGGACCAACTGAAATTCCTACACTGCAAATGTGGTTGCTGGATTAGTAAGATAAAGTCTTTGGTCTCCATCTAAATCTTACTTGCTAATTTTGAGTTATTGAACAGGCTTACTCTGAACTTCATCCTTTATTCGTATCAAGTTTTTTTCTATAAAGTTTTAAACTGAATCTAAGGCAAAGTTAGGATTGCATCCCACATTCATTAACTATCAAAAATTAACAGGTAGGCTTTTTTATAGTTGTAGATTTTAGCAACTAAGATAGTGGTGTCAACTGGTTAGGGGTTACATTTTATCAGGGAATATTTTCTAGGCCATTATGATTCATCATTTAGTTTTGCAAAAAAAATGTGAATAGTATATGACCATGCATTTATTGCCTATTTATCAAATACTATAACATATATTTTTGTGATTAAAAATTTTATATATATTGATAAAATTCTGTATTCCTATTACCTACAAATGTCCATGGCATGTTATAGTTTTTAATTAAAATGTTGAATAGATAAATACATGAATGACTAAATAAAAGTTACCTTACAACATGTAAAAAAAAAAAGAAAGAAAAGAAAACCCTAAGACTCCACCAAAAGACTCCTAGAATTGATAAATAAATTCAGCAAAGTCTCAGGTTACAAAATCAATGTATACAAATCAGGAGCATTTCTATATTCTATTATAATAACAGTTAATCTGAGAGTCAAATCAAGGACTCAATACCATTTATAATAGCTACAAAGAAAATAAAATACCTAGGAATATAATTAACCAAGGAAGGGAAAGGTCCCTACAAGGAAAACTACAAAACATTGTTGAAACAAATCATAGATGACATAAACAAATGGAAAAACATCTCATGCTCATGGATTGGTAGAATCAACATTGTTAAAATGTCCATACTGCCCAAAGTAACATAATGCCTTATGGTAGGAAATTTCTCATAATTATAGAACAAACATATAGTACAGTAAATAAAACAATAAATAAATCAAGCAAGTAAGCCAACTGCTTTCATATCTCAGGCAGGTGTGGGATACAGAGATTAAAGATATTCCTTAGTTGCTTGTGGTCCTCAGTGCATGTATAAATCTGGTCCATCAGGAGAAAGAAACCACATAGTAATTTTAACCGGGAAATTTTAACATAAAGAATTATGAACTATAACAGAGTATTAAAGTAAAATGGAATGGATAACTCTGAAGTATACAGGAATAGCAGATATAAGGTGCAGCCACTACTCCTAGGACTGGGACAAAAGGCCCAGGGAAGAAGCCTCCAGGACTGAGACCTAGAGCTTGTTGGAAAAGGCACAGCTGGGGCTCACTGGATGACAAAGCAGTCATTGTGCTGTTGTACCAGCAGAACTGGAAATACATCCTCTAGAAATAGCCAGAAAACCATCCTCTAGGGTGCTAGAAAAAGCTGTTCACAGCGTGGTGCCTCACTGGAGGTGCTCTTACACAGAACAACCCAAAAACAGGGTGCTGGAGGAAGCTCTGGCCACTGTTCACTGCAGGAACCTGGTGCAGGTACACTGCATGAGCTGGACATTAGAGAAGCTTCCATGGTGCTGAATCTTGTTGAGTGAGCACACAGAAACCAGAAAGCAAACCCTTTCTTCCTGTATCCTCTTCTGACAAAGGTTAACATTGTGCCAACCAGCAAAGGGAAATAGTTGAAGGGCCCAGATCCATCTTCACACAACAGGAAAACGATGAATTTGGAACTGAGAGTCAATAAATTGATCCACTCTTTCAACTACTCAGCCTCTATATGCAAATTTCTACACATGTTTAAAACACATACAAGGCCGGGCACAGTGGCCCACACCTGTAATCCTAGCACTTTGGGAGGCTGAGGCAGGTGGATCATGCAAGGTCAGGAGTTTGAAACCAGCGTGAACAAGAGCGAGACCCCGTCTCTACTAAAATAGAAAGAAATTAATCGGCCAACTAAAATATATATACAAAAAAATTAGCCGGGCATGGTGGCGCATGCCTGTAGTCCCAGCTACTCGGGAGGCTGAGGCAGGAGGATCGCCTGAGCCCAGGAGTTTGAGGTTGCTGT